>JANSTT010021783.1:0-43804 GCA_026745375.1 Platyura marginata | reverse complement strand
ACATTTTTGAATTTTTCGAACAGGCGAACTTTTTAACCGAAATCCCGTGGCCAATCTGTTATTATACACCATCTGTAGTGTAAAGAGACCATTTTTCGAAAGTACAAGTAACGATAAGAATCCAGAAGAAAATAAAAATACTTTGGTCTATTTACAATTTTCATTCGATCAACTTTTTTAAATCTTTATAAATGTCAAGCAAAAAAAAAAAAAATTATTTTTGTTTATTTACTCATCAATATGGATTCCATTGGCTCTATATATCAAAACGATGTTTATAGTTCGGTCACAAAACAACCACAAGGATCAAAATTAATACAGTCAGCCTTTTTACGGAATCTAAATATAGCCAGCAAAAATATAGACGCTCTAAAAAAGGAAACAATCAACGATATACCAAATGATGCCAATACAACATTTCAAGTGGATAAAAACAAACTGAGAGAACTTTTCAAAGAATTCCAAAGAAACGAAGAAGATTCAACAACAATTTCGGACGAAAATCAACATTGTTGTTCACCAAAAGTGCAGTCTCGCATTTCCGATTTAGAACAAAAGACAAATCTTGCCGTAAGCTATTGCAACAATAACGGAAACCATAAACATCGAAAGTATCCGAACCAGTTACCCATTCCAAAATATTTGAAAGCCAATAATTCACCGGCAAACCCTAAGATTATGACGTCAAGGTACCTTGACCAAATAAACGCCATTTTGGGTGAACCAATCGAAGAGAAATTAAATGAAATCATGCAACAAACTAAGGCCCAAGCAAATTCAATGATTCCATTTCAAGATAGATTTCGCAACGATTTATCGGGCTACAAAGGAAATGATTCGGAATTCGATACAACCGACGAGTTTGTGTCCGGCAATGAAGTGCAAAATTGTTCCGAACAAAAGGTTGTGGTTGAACGAAATACGGCCATAAAAAAAATATTGCGAATACTAGAAGATGACAGTGCAACAAATCCAAGATCCAGAGATCCACAGAACTATGCGTTGTTGTTCTATTTATTTTCGAATTTTTTCGGACTTTGTCTACAGGTGGCCGATCAAATTTTAAGCTATCTAAAGGTGAACGCCGAACAATTTGTATCGTCATTTTGGTGTCACTGGAAGAATATGTCGCTGACCGATAGGGAAAATAATTTTCTGACATTGATAATGTTGGTGCCGTTGCTGCTTTTGACATTGACATTGTATGGGTGCATTTGGATTTTGTATTTTGTAACAAAATTTTTATTAAGACCAGCCCCAGCTAGAGCTATGCAGTTTATAAATTTCAAGGGATGGAAAAGGGGTTAATACAATCTTTTTCTTGTGATATTTAATTTCCCTAATAAAAGGATATTTAAAATAAGATAGATTTTTTTTTTTATCTCTTTAAGACTTTAAAACAAAAAAATTCATAAATTCAATTTAATGTGAATTATTGCCTTGAATAATTGTAAGATGCTCAATGATGGTTACGATAAACATTTTTTTTTTCTTATCGATTATGCTTGTAATTTGAGAAAAACACCCAGAAGTCTGTGATTTCATCGAGTAAATATCTTTTCCATAAAATATTTATCTTCAAAGATTTTTTTTCTTTTCTTTTTTGTTGTTGTTGTTGTTTTATTAATAATAATAACAACGCATCGCACCATAACTTCTTTGTTCATGGAATGATTGGTATCCAAACATATGGAATAAGTCATTGCATGGCATGGATAATTTAAAGATGATGTACAACAGTACAACATACCAAACCACAGTTTGAGGTCTTGCGTTTTTCTTCATCAAACACGTGCATTTAAATGATAAATACTTAATTAGAAAGGTTCAAAAAGGGCAGCAGAATTTAATTAAAAAAGAGCTCCAGCCGTATTTTTAGCCGTGCGTACATCTTTTTTTTTCTTTTTATAAGTGCGCTATCTTAAATGGTCATAAATAAGACATTTAGAAGATCTATTTGTAAAAGTAACTATCTGAATAATTGTTGTAATTTGAAACTTATCGTCTCTATATTTGGATAAAGGGGAATGGGAATGGATATATGAATTTGAATAATTATCAATTTTATGTGACTTTGTGGGTATGAATTTTATTTTTAAATTTCAAATTGTTGCTTGAAAGTGTAATTACTTTTTAAGAATATTATGATGAATAGAAATGGGAATAAGACATAATTTAGTTAAATTAAGTTACCCAGAACCAGAACAGTATGATTCAGAAATCATTTTTATTTCATATTTTTGTTTAGTATATTTTTTTGCTTTAGGTGTATTCTCTTTTTCAATAGTGCTACATGCCGATGTGGAATTTTTCTTTCTCTACAATGATCCTCTAAACTGTACGATCTGCTGCGCAAATTTTCCAATTCTGCACCTCTAGTGTGCGTAGGTTTCTGTCTAGGTGTATTAGAATAAAATAATAATGATTACAACACCAGAATTCCTTCTTTACTTCTTGTTCTTCATCTTATTCTTCGAAGATATTCCTCTTCCTCTTCCTTTGCTTCTTTTCTTTCTCTTCCTATATTTATTCTTATTATTCTTTTTCTTTTTTTCTACTTCTTCCTTTTGTTATACTTTCTACTTTCTTTTCTTATACTTCATTCTCTCCTTTGCTTCTTTTCTTCTCTTCTTATATTTATTCCTATTATTCTTTTTATTTTCCTCTACTTCTTCCTTTTCTTATACTTCATTCTCTTATACTTTCTTCTTCCTTTGCTTCTTTTCTTCTCTTATATTTCTTCCTATTATTTTTTTTTCTTACTCTTACTTTTCATTTATATGTTCGTATTTCACTTCTTACTCTCCTTCCTTTATAAACTCGTATTTCTTTTCGTATACTTCTTCCAATTTTTCTTTTATTTCGTTCATTTCTTCTTTATCTTGCTTTTCTTCATTCTTTTTATTTTCGTTTTTTTTCTATTTCTAATTTTTATGTATTCTTTCTTTTGCTTCTCCTCGTGTTTTTCTGATGATCCGTCACTTCTTTTTGTTATTTCTTTTATTTTTCTGTTTCTCTATTTCTGTTCATTCTCTTTCTACTTCCATTTGTTCTTCGTGTTCATCATTTTCATCTTTAAACACAGATAATCCGAGAAAAAACTTCCCACAGTTCATCGACATTAAAAATTTATTTTATTTTGGAACCATCATTAGTTTATATATATATATATTATTTTTTTTTAATACCAAACGATTGAATTCTGGCGCCATTGTATCAATTAAATTCCGACACACAAAGCCATATAATAGTTTTATTCCACAAGCAACAAAACTCAAGAGGAAGCCTAATTAAACGCAAAACACTACTATTGACAATTAAAACATAACCAACGTAACAACTTGAAAATATTTTCGTTGAACTTCGCCACTTTGAAACTAAATCTTTTTAACGTTACTGTTGAGTGATTTATGAAATTCATGCCCTTTTAACTAAAACATGTTGTGTTTTTTTTATTTGACACAATTTCCCAAGGGTGAGAAATTCCATCAAATACCTACTTTTGGCTGGTATATGTATATATATGCATATGGACAACAGATGATGATTTCATATTGACATAGATCATAGATGATTGCACCCTTTTGCAGTTAAACACCACACATACGCAGAAGGTTGCAATAATATAAACAAACGATTTATTTATCTAAAAATCTGTTATAAGTAACATAAATATGTTAGAATAAAAAAATTAGTTAACCATTTTTCTATATTTGAATATTAAATTGGACGAAACAAAACAAAAAAAATACGGGAAAAAAAATGTTTATGTTTATCATAAAGGATAAAATTTCACGGTTGACATTTAAAATATGTTCCGGTAGTCTAGCTCAATGTACTACATATATACTGGATAGTGTCATTTTGTCAAAAGGTCAAGTTGAGTTCAATTCAGCATAAATGTTTCATTGGGATTATTTTTAATATTCTATTAAGTAATGACATTTTGCTTAAATGCCGCAATTAAATTTTTTGTTTTTTTGCAATTGTAATAAATATGATACATATGTAAGTGCTGTCACTCGGGTATATGGTATAAATATGTATGATGTGTACTTGTAAATTAGCTTCCGCAAAATTTTGATTTCAATATGGGAAAATGTGGATTATGTATCATTATTTAAAAATTTTCGTTTTTATAAAAAAAAACATTGAGTAGCTGTTAATTAAAATTGTTGGGAAAGCGTAGCTATGTAGATATATATTACAGTGGCGGCTCGTGAGAATTATTGATCCCTTCATCATGGGACTATTTAAAAAAAAAAACTTACGTCAAAATGGAAAAAAATTGGTCGTTCACCGAACATCTTGACCGTTTCATCCTCACCGGTAAACATCGAAGAACGGGAACAACCAAGAAAGGTACGCAGCATTCTATCACAACTAAGATCTGGGAACTGCCAACTACTGAACAGTTACAGAAGCAGAATCGATCCCCAAACAACTGACGTGCGTCCACTGTGTGGCAATGGGCCTCACGACACGAAACATCTCTTCGACTGCCCCAGGAACCCGACGCAGTTAAACACCATAGATCTATGGACAAGGCCTAAGTTGGCGGCTGCTTTTCTAAACGTCGAAACAAATGGATAGCATACCCTCGTCTCTCCGCTACAACAGCAACCGTTTTTTGGCGGTTTTTTAAAAAGTGATCCAATTTGGAACTTTCTTAATACTAAAAATATGATTTTCAAGATTTGTATTTTTATATTATATTGAATTTCAAGCATTTTTTGCCAAATAAAATTTTTGGAAAAAGTTAACCCTTTAACATTTTAATCATGAAAGGTTCAAATGGTGCCTTTGAAGTGTTAACTTTTAAAAATATATAAATGCACCAAAAATATAAAGAACAACTCCCTGAACAAATTTAGTTATATTTAATTTTTTTTTGTTAACCCTTTGATGTTCAAAATGTATAGACCTTGAAGGGTTAACTTTTTCCAAAAATTTAACAAATCCAACGATTTAATTACCAAAAACGACTGATCGATACCAAAAATAGATTGATTAGACGTTTGAAGTAGTAGAATGTAGTAGAATGATGTAAAAAATTGATTCTTATAAAATCAAAATTTGACTGTACCGACGATGTGTTTTTTCCATTTTATTTTCAATTGAAATTTTGGAAAAAAAACAAAAATTGTAATATAAAAAAAGAAACACAACAGGGCTATATGCTAAATTTCGCATATGAGAAATGTACATTCTAGAAAAAAAAAGTTTGGGTCAAAAATAATGATTTAATTTAGCATAAACCCAAAAAAACCCCCTAAATATGCTTACCGTCAATGTTCTGTTTTGTTTTTTAAATCATTTTACATTCAGAGTTGTGTTTGTACAAAAAATACTACAGATTTGATTCCAATTTTAATATTAATCAAAAAAACTGTATCTCAAATACGTAAAACCTATCATTTATCTTAAATTAATAAGATGTTGCAGAACATTTTATATCAAAAAGAAATTAATTAAAATGTATATGCATTAGCGTGCCAAAAATTAATTATTATTATTAAAAAGGGTACTTGTCAAAATACAAGAAATTAACAAACAATATTGGCAATAGGTGGATATTAAAAATATTTACATATTTAAATTAAATCAAAAAGATTCTACATCTTTTTTGATAATCTTACACTGATGGATGTGAGTTTTGCGTGCATTGTAAAATTATAGTTGCGTTATATAAATCCTGTAGAATATTTTATTACCTAAAACCTGAATTCTAATAAGAACGTTACATAAGTATCATAATTAAAATGATAGATTTTTGAAATTTATAAAAATCGGGCTATTTAAAAGATGTAATGCATTGCACATATCTATTTGTGTTTCCGTACAACCAGACGAATTTGCTAAAAATTGTCGACAAAACTATGACATACATATTTGACATAATTGTCGACATACATGTGACTGGAGTCACATCAAATGCGATATTAGGGTGACATTTTTGCCATACAAATGTTTTCATATATTTGTTAATGTGACAGAAAATCCAAATGTTTGACATTTTTACCACATTTATATGTTTTATCACATTTGTATGATTTATCACATTTGTATGTTTTACCATATTTATATGGAAAAAATCTCAATACAAAGTGAAATACGTCAAAATGTTGATGTAATGAATTTTTTTAGTTTTTCGGTTTTCATTACTGCCTATATATTCAGCGAACACAATAACTGTATGAAATCGAACCAGTAAGCAACATACCCGTTATGTGACCTTTAACCGAAATACAATCTTTTTGTTTCAATAAAAAGGCGTGTTGAGCAAATAATTGAGACAAATTGCACATCCTCTTTGACATTGCAACGTTTTGGTTCAGTAATTAATATGTGCGCCAGCCGAATGGGTTTTTCTTTTTTTTTGTTTAACATCAATGTGGATGCAATAATTTCCTTGTGGATGCCATGTGCATAACAATGTAATATCAATGTGAGTGCGAGAATAATAATTGGATAAACAATCCATTTATCACAACATCAATATTACTGCTTTATATTAAAATATTATAATTGAGTACAAGACAAGAAACTAAAGATATTTGTTATACATATATGTAGGTATATAAAACAGTCCATGTCCAATTATTTTGTGAAAATTTATATTTAGACATTTTGTACGGATGAAATCTTAAAATTATTTATTTTATCTGCAAAACCGACAACATTGGGAATGATTAAAAACAGATTACTGTTCCATCAACAAACAATATTTTTTAATAAACTTCACTGTAGGTATGTACATGTACATGTAACGATGTACCACATCTTTGTCTCCTCTGTACGGTACGTTTTAAATGTATGAAAGGAATTTACATTGGAAAAAATGTTAATATTATTTTATCGTTTTATACATTTATCGACAATCATTTATCTCATTACAATAATCACAAATAAAATGCATTGCAATGCAAATGTAATTGATTCGATGTGTGCGGTTATTGTCGTTGAAGGAATTGAAATCAAAATAATCAATCAAATATACAAAATTTTGATTAAATGTTGATCAATGTTTAAAGAATAATGAATAAAATGATTTCTACTCTTTCGTAGAAGTGAGTACCTACACCTAATGTATGCATATATATGTTTATGGAGACACAATGTACTGTGCATAAATTCGAAATAATTTAAAAATGAATTTAAATTTTGGTATTATACGCGTATTTATTATATTGGTACAATGTCTGTCGAGTTTATTTACTTTTATTTGTAACTCTACAAAAATTACCTACACTCGGTTACATAATTGATGGCACAAATATAATTTTCCTGTTTACGAAAATGGTGTGAATTGATGTATCCTAAGTAATTAGAATAGAAAAACCCGGTAAGAAATAATTGGCTATGCCGATTTATTATCTACGATTTTGTTTCTCCTTATCTATTTTTTACTGTACAGCAACATAAATTTGGAGTTAATTTAATGTAAATGATTAAAAATTTATAAATTACAAAAATTGACTGCAGCCTCTTAACGGTAGATCCCGTAACTTTTTAGTCTATGAATGAAATATTTATTTTTAAATTCTCTATAATTTATGTGAAATTAATTTTTTTCTATATCGAATATATTTCGAGTAAATGAATGGTTTATATTAATAGGGCATACAATACCCCAAACCTCCCCTATACCTTATCCAATTTGCTTCAAAAACAATAAAGATCTTATAGAGATCAATTGACTAAAAATTATTTTGAACCATGAGTTTTGTAAGGAGAACTTATTTTTACAGTAAAGAAATTTTTTGCAACATTGCAATAGCATTTTCTATAAAAACTTACTTAATTATTGTTGGTAGAAAAGATTACTTAATCATTAAGAATTAATAAAAAAAAAATGTTTTAAAGAAAAAACATTTTTCTATTAGAAAAACATTTCTAATTCAAACAATACAATTCTCTTATTCTACAGTCTACTCTACACTGAACATCTACATTACGGTGGGCTTTACTATTTAATTTCAAGATTTCGTTAAGATTATTCGAAATTGAACAAAAATTTAGAACTTTAAATTAATTAATATGCACATGAACGGCTAACAATGGAATGCCATCGATAAATAATTGCGATATCATCAGACTGTCTAACGGATTAATTCTCAATTGTTAGACGATATCTGTGGTAATATTAGTCTAAGAATTATAATCTACTACAATACATTTGTATGTGTGATATTTTGAATTTTAAAAAAACTAATTGCTCCAATTTATGTTTATATGGAATTAAATCGAACAGACGATGGAATGTCATCAATAGCAAATTGTCGATGAAGAATTTTTAAAATCCATTATATTTTTGAGGTCACCATTTTATAAAGCGATAAAATTTTCAGAATATTATAGATCCGAGTTAGTAATTTCCGAGTTAGTAAGGGTTCTTCATTTTTTAAATTGCCATGTACTGTAAACTTTAAAAAAATCATAACTTTGAAATCACTAGGCCGATTTTGATGAGTTAGGGCTTATTTTTGAGGGAAATGGAAATGCTTTTTGGTAAAAATATAATTAAATTAATGTTATGTTTTTACTTTTAAAAATTAAGTAAAAGTATAAAAATTAAGAAAAAAATTGAATTGTTTTTTAAATTTTCTTTGAACTTTAGTTAAGTTTGTGACAAAAATGGAATAGGAATGAAATGTACATAGTTATTTTTTGTTTGTAAGATAAATCAATTTTTGTTAATGTGTATGAAAAATTGCGTATTTTTTAAAAAATTCTTTACCCGTAGTTTTGTTTTTGTAGAATTTGAGTTAAACAATAGATTTTTAAAAAAATGCCAATAGAATTAGTATATTTTCCAGATGAACCAGAAGATTTTTCCCTTTCCAACGAGATTTTTAGCATTTTTCATGTTATTTGTAAAAAATTTAAAATCAATCCTGCAAAATACTCACTATTGAACTGAACAAAAATTATTTCATTGCTATCGCAATATACATATGTGTATGTATATGTACAATGTACATATGTGTAGTGATTTCAATTAACTACATAATTTACTAAAAAAAAAAATGTCACATAAATAAGCATATATCTTATCCATAGGTATACAAAGTTAGTATTTAACAAGATAATTATACATTGCGTGTTGCATGTATCATAAAAAAACATAAAACCTCACAAATATGTAGAAACATGTGTAGACACGTATAGAGAAAGTCAACTATATATAGGCGCATCATAAGCATTTAGTTTATTTTCTTTTTAAATTACATTCGTTAAATACCTAACGTCTGAAGGGTCACAGTTTACTTGTAAATGTGGCATTCCTTCGTTAAGTAATCAACATTCTTGTAAAATTCATTAAATTTAACTCAAAACAATAATAAAACCGCAATGGCAATTTGGCGAGACAATGCGATCATGAATTAAAGTTATTGATCTCCGTCGGAAGATCACTAAGAATGATGATCTTTGGTATAGTTTTTCTAATTAATTTTATATTTGAATTAACACTAACTATGTATGTATGTAACAATGAATCAAACGATCGCCGGGTGATCTGTGTCGATCATATTTACATACACTTACATATATGTATGTACGTGAGTCATGCATGCATATTATTATTGGCAAAGATCACATCAAATCAACGTTGAAGACGAAACTTGTTTTTTTTATTCATAAATACATGATTTTGTGCGGCGACAAAGAGTCTGGCATATTGATATTGCTAGTTTAAGTTAAGTAATCTCTCTTTCTCTATATATATTTTCTGTGTTTTTGTTCAATATCACTTTTATGTATGTAATTTACATAGCAATGACCGAAGATGATGTTTAATTATTGGACATATCAAATATGCGGTACGCTTAAGAAGTAAATTAATTATTTTTTTCACAGTACATTCGCAAATTTATTTTGGATATAATTCAAATATTTTAAATGAGTATTTGTTTACTTTTAATTACCATAAATAATATTGCATTTAGATTTTGTTTTATGTACATATTTAAATAGTCAACAATTTTATAGACTAAGAGGTTTTAGTTGGTACTTGTATGTACTACAGGGTGATCAACGAAAATGAAACGAAAGTCAAAAATGGGATCTTTTTTCGTTCTTAACCGAATACAACCGAATTTGATTGTGTTTTAAATTTGTAATTTTTAAATTAAAGATGAAGAATTAGGGTAAAACAAAGTAAGAAAAGGAAGTCCAACAAGCCATTTTAACATGTTGACACTAAGCGATCATTTGGAATATTTTCTTGTGATCAAAAGTGCCTAATAAAAATTTGTCTACAACAAAATTTCACTTTTTTGTATAGATTCATTGAAGAGACCATTTGGCATTAATTGTTTACCAAAATTTATCTTACCTTGGTTACCTCGGTGTCGTTAAAAAAAACTTTTAAAACATTGGATCGAGAAAACACCCCATAGATTTTGATCGCCGGGGAAAATTTATAAAAATGTTCGTTGATCGTAGCCAAAAAAAAGAATAAGTATAATGATTAATCGTACCTATCAAATTTTACCTATTCATTGGAACACGATCATTTTTGAGAAAGAGGATCGAATTTATTGGACAGTACTAAATAAAACTTTAGGTAGTTAGTTTTTGGGTAAAAAATGCCAAAAAAGATTAAAAAAAAAATAAAGAACACAAACCAATATTCTGATAAAATTATTTTAAATTTAAATTTTAGAGAAAATATCATTTTTAACCTAGAACTATAAGTATGGAAAAAAAATTAGATTCTTCCATTTCTAATGTACGGCATTGTCATTTATGAACAAGAACATAGTTACATAGCAACATAGTAGTTGCGACTACGTAAAACGGATTTTTTTTTAAATTTATAAGAAATTAAAATTTCGAGGCAAATATCAAATATACAAATCACAAAATGTAAATTTTCAAAATAACCATCAAATAATATTTTTTTTTAAATTTTTATTTACAGAACTGCCGCCCTAACATTATTTCTAATTTTAATCACAATTGAATCAACACACACAAGACTGGTTACGGTAAGTTGTTTAGAATTACAGTAGTCCTCCGGAACGCATATGTACATATATACATCTAAAATCGATTTATCAAAATAGCACGGTCGAAGACATAAAAGGCAGCATGGCGCACACCTTTACCTACCAGAAAGTTATATCATTCCAGACGGCGAAGGTATTCCAAACGAATGGGGTCAATGGGGTTCACCGTCACAGTGTTCACGATCATGTGGAGGTGGTGTAGCATATCAAACAAGGGAATGCCTCAATGTTGGGTAAATATTTTTGGGTTTTATTTTTTTATTATTATACATAAATGTGGATTGATCATTTAAAAACTAAACTAATAATTATGATTTAATAGGGCCGATGGTGTGGCACGATGTGCAGGAGGCAACAAGAAATATTTTTCATGTAATTCACAAGTAAGTTTATTCATTATTTAAATAATAAATTGTTTGCGCAATAAAATGTTTTGTTTACGGACATTTCAGTATTCGAAGTTTTGATTATGTTGCTGGTAAAAATTGGCTTTTGATTTTTTATCGATCAAATGATTTTTTCGGGCTTTTGTTGATTTAGTAAAATTCGTTTTATGTAAGCATCATTGCATATAATACACGTTTTATAAACAGAACTAAATTGCTACAATAACTTATTCCTTGCGAAAATAAACTTAACAAGGTTTTCTGATATTCTAATTGTTGAAGATTATTTATCTAAAATTCATATGAAAATAAATTCATTCAATTAGGAGAAAGATGTTTTCCCTTCTTTCACTGAAGTGTTAGATTCAGTGTTCATTAATATCTGAATCTCTAAGACTCTACTGATAAGTTAAAAATAAACCAATTGTTAAAAATATAGTTGAAAAAAAAATTAATGGTTTCGACTATAGTCGACCGACGTATCCGTACTAGAATAATTATTCAATGTTTAATTTATATGTACATCACAGATTTAGTCAACTTTTCACAAATGGAGAATGTAACAAAAGTCCACTCAACGATCAGTTGGATCAAAATTAATGAATTTTATATTATTCAAGGGATTTATTTTAATGAATGATGCGCGTGAATGAATGATTAATTCAATATGTTTTTTTTACCCTTTTTTGTTGTTGTAAAGGTGTTACGCCCCCTTTTCCCTAAATATCAAAGATTTATTGAATGATTGAATGATTGAAAATTTGAACGCCACGCTTAAAATGGTAATATGTATGTAATAGGTAACATAGGCGTGCACAGATTTTTTTTTGTACGGTGTCATGATGTAATTAAATTATTATAAAAATTTATTTGAAAACATCACTTCAGATGATTGGAAATTGATTAATATAACAAATTGACTTACCTACCGATTTGTCTCCATTTTCATATGTCAAACATGGCAGTTCCTCTATTCCAATATGATTTTTTTTTTCGTCTATAGATTTTTTGCTAAATGATACGTGGCGCTGCTTTCGTTTTAAATTTATCACTAAAATAAAATAAATTAATCAAATTATTACATCTATTAAAAAATGATTCCATTTATAGTAATTTAATAGAAGAAAAAAAAATGATTAATACTCGCACACCACAAACAAATGAAAACTGCTATTTATGCAGTAGTGTTGCCAACATTTATCTTTTAATAGTAGACTGTTTATATTTATTATTAAAAAATTATTTTGGCCTAGTTAACAAGAGTGTTCTGTGAACGACTAGAACATGCCGTGTGCACGCCAATCCAGTAGTTAAACAAGGGGTGAAACTCTTTTCATATATAAATATGCAGTCCGGGCAGAATTGATTCGTGTTCCTACAAGCAAAAACTGGTTAGATTTGTTTACGGCACGTGGTAAACATTTTGTATTTATATTTGTTGTGACGAGTATTAAATTTGGATTATTATAGCAACCATAACTGAATTTTAACAAAGTACTTAAATCATAAATTTTTGCAGCGAATATGTACAATTGAGTTTTATTATTGGAATCACGAAAAAAAAAATCACATCAAATGATCTCATATGTAGGTACTTAGCTAAAATTCGATTGAAATTGTAAATTTTATGCATTTCATTCTGACATAACTAATGTTCTTACAACTGATTTGCTATTAATTTCTTGATTTGATTTTTAATTTAATATTAACTAATATGAAAAACTCTCAATTTTATATAATATAAATACATAGTAGATCACTCATGAAAATAGCAACTGATCTCATTTTGGTATTAGTAAAAATTAATGGAACATATAAGAATAAGAAGTAATTGTGTAATTTCGAAAATTATACAATATTTGGTCATAAAATAACATATTTAGTTAGTTATAATAATAAATGATTTCATACATTACTGAATTATGTAATTATGTAGATCATTTGTGAAAAAGCAACAAATCTAGGTTTATTTGTTTTTTATATGTGTGCCACTCTGTATAAATATAAAACAATGGCATTATTATTAATAAGATAAGTTAACTAAAAGGGCATCTACAGTTTATATTATAGAAAACTGTGGCGGTGCTTAAATGATCCAATTATTGTGGGACTACAGTGCCTACTCGATAATTGCACTATCCAGTAATTAGTAATTGCATTTTCTCGCTAATTGCAACAACCCAAAACATATTACATTGTATACATTGCTATAATTGCACCAAAATACACAAAAGTTACGCAAAATGGTGCAATTCGCGAATATCAAACGAAAATTTTCAATATTGATCGTTATCTTTTCAATTTCGTCTTTCTTACTTCTTTGAAATCTTAGAATTTTTCACTATTTTTTGGAATTTATTTTTGTAATTTATGTTGTCGTTTGTCTTGTCGTGCAGTCGTCAGTGAGCACTTGACAAACGTGAATATACTTTATTTTGGTATGTAAAATAAATAAATATTTTTTTTCGATAATTGCACCATTCTCGGTAATTGCACATGCGCCTGTTTTATATCAGTGCAATTATCGAGTAGGTACTGCATTTAAAAAAAAAATCATTTGATCATTTGATGGAAAAAAATAATAATAAAAAAAAATTGAGGGTTCGATGAACATCTTGACTATTATTTTGGGTGATTCTTTAAAAAGTGTCACAATTTTGAACTTTCTTAATTATCTTTAGTAATGTAATAGTAATAGTTTTGAAAATTTTAATTTTTATATTATTTTAAATTTTCAGCATTTTTGGACAAAAAAAATGTTTATAAAAAGTTAACCCTTTAAGGTCTTTATATTTTTGTTCATTTTCTTCCATCAAAATGATCTAAGTTTTTTTCTTTGTGTAAATAATTTCAGAATGATGGAAACAATAATGTTCACGAGCCGCCACTGCTTATACTTGTGTAGTTATTATTGCGATATAAAATCGTGTATATACCGTAAATCAAAAATAAATTGATAAAAGATTTTATTTGTTCGTATATTTCTAATTTTGAGTCAACAATAAAATATAAGCAATTTTCGGCAGGAAAATGTAATTTCTATATTTTAACTACGTATGTATGTATGCAGATATTTAATTTAATATATCTTTATATCACTAGAAAAGACCAAAAAATATATTTGCATATCTTATTATAGAAAACAAATATGTACATAGATTTTTAGATATTTGCAAAACTAATTATCGAAAAAGCATTCTCTTTGCGGTAGTTAAATTTTTTTCAAATGTCACATTTTAAGCTCTCAAAGTTTTGTGGTTTTTCATAATTTTTTTTTTTTGTCAAAACGTCAATATTTGTGTCAAATAAGAAGATGCTAAAAACATCATTTGAGGTGACATTCATCAATTCTATTTTTCTAATAAATAAATTAACCAATAAGAATGTCTTTTAATAGGTGCTATATAAATGTTTGTTATTAAAATTATTTTATTTTATTATCAATAGTTATTTAAATAAAAGACTGCAAAATTTAAAATTGACGTTCCGTCAAACCAAAATTCATATTTTAACTCGATAAAATGCGATTAATATGATTTTTGGATATTTTTATACGATTAAAAACGTCCAAAATGTGAAGAAAATAAAAAAATTTGAAGAAAAAAAATTGAAAATTAAAAACAATGTTTCCGCTTATTGTTTTAGTGTGGAAACAATGGTTCTAGGACAAAATCTCCCCCGAATAATTTTTTTTTTAAAGCTGACAAAATCACCCCTGATAATTTTCTTTACAAAGAACAAAATCCTTCCTTCTCCTTATTCTGTCAGCGGAGATTTTGTCCGTCTTATACAAAATTGTTAGGGGGGGATTTTGTCCGTTTACCAGAAACAAAATGGGCGTGGGGTGATATAGCAAGACTACACCTAACGTAGTTAGTAGATACTAGTTGTGGCCAGTTTTAAAAATTATAACCAATATAGGTGTAGGGTACCGCCTGCCCCTTAATATCATAGTGATAAAATTGTGTTTTTCGGCATACAAAATTTCAAAATTCTCCTAATTGAAAGTATAAATCTTAATTTTGTTCTCATATTAAAGATCAACATTAGAATCTTGTATCTAATTGATAATAAATTTTTATTCTAAGAAATTGAAATGACTAAACTTTGAATTTTAAATTTATTAAATATGAATTGGTATCGGCAATAGATTTTTTTTTATTAGCTTAAGCTTAACCGTCTAACCGTTATAACCGCCTACAAACGGTTGTCAAATTTAATCGTTTTACCCGGTTTAATAACAAAACTAAACTGACACACTGGCGCCGAATTTGTACGCGCTTCGTTAATTCGTATGAGAAATGTATCGTTGGGCGCTAGAGCTTTCAAAGGGAACGGTAGCGTGTACGGAGACAGATAAAATAGGTATAGATAATATAATAGGTATATAAATATTTTATTATTTGATAGAATGAATTTGGGGCGTTGGAAATTTTTTTTCTAGTAAAGGGGGGCGATGGTCCAGAAAAGATTAGAAACCTCTGGATTAGAGGGTTATAACTCAGTACATAAATATCGTACAAAGTATATTATTTATAAGAAATTAAATAAATTACTTGACCATTAGACACACAAACGAAAAGAACAATATTCTCACAGAGACCTACAATGGTACAAAAAAAAAATTATTTAAAGCTCTGATTTATATTATTTGAGTTATTTTGTTTACACAAAAAATTGTGAACATTAAACATTGAACTTCGATGATTATTGTAAACATTAGCTGACTATTTTCGTAGGTGATGTAACAACATTTATTTAAAAATTTTTATGTCTGATATAATTTTGCACTCATCGCATTACAAATTTTTGATTACACAATTAATATACTTGTATATATGTAAGTAAGTGAAGTACTGATGGAGTTCTGGATACTGAACGGTTAGAACACATGTTCAGTTTTTGTTTTTTTTTTGTTTTTACTAACTTTATACTTAACCACCTCATGTTTGTACAATGTTACTGGTAACAAGCATTATATAGTGACCTATCGGCACCTTTACTCAATTTAATTTTATATACAGTAGAATCTCACAAACTCGAACAGAATTATTCTACCCCTGTTCGAGTTTTCGAGAGTATTATATAAGATAATAAGGATTACTTTAAGCAAAAATATAGATAAGTCAACACATACTCGTATATGTTACTACAAATAAATTAAAACAACATTTGGTCCTTGTAAAACGACAGAAATTTGACAATTCTCCAGAAACTGGTATGTTTTTGGCCCATTTGTTTTTAAAACCACTGTTGAACGTATGCTTCCATTTTTGGAAATTTTGCTTGACAAACACAAACGGTTTTGAGTATTTTAATGCCGATTATTTTATGTATTCTTGGTGATATTTTATTCTACTTATAGTAGACTTTGCGACACAAAACCTTTATGCAATGGAAGTTACACAAACACCTCTATTTAATTCATCGATCAGGACACTCTTTTTATGCATGGATAAAAAGTTTAACTTTCTCTTATCCATATCTATAACTGTAATAAACACAGATTGAGAAAAAATTAAGCAAGAACGATAACCAATTTCAAAATACAGTACCACCACTGTAATGTATCAAACAAAACAAAAATGCTAAACTTGGTAACATGGACACAAAACTGCTGCGCAAAATCCAAAAATTGATAGAAACATTGTTCTAATATCTATAAATAGACATTGTTAGACACAAATCAAATTTTTAATTAAAAATATACAAAAATAATAATAATAAATAAATGAAACTGTTCGAGTTTTCGAGAGTGGCGTGTTCGAATTTTAGAGATTTTCATATAAATAAAATTGTATTTGACTTTTTGAGATTTCGAGTTTTAGAGCGTTCGACTTTTCGAGATTCTACTGTAGTTTATTGGAAGATAATTCTGAATCTTTTTTTGTAAGACAACTCTCATGCAATAATAAGAACATTATGAGTCAGCAATGTTATATATATTTAACGATCCCATTATAATGATGTGTTAAATTGGGAACAATAAAGTAGAAGATACGCGGTGAAACTAATTTGGTTTTTTGATTAAATTGCAGAGTTGCCATAAACATTGTAGAATAATAATGTTAATAAACAGAATAGGTGGATAAATTGACCATTTGATCCAGTCAAAGACCTTTCTGGCCGGTTAAATGTATTTAACGCAAGGATTATTACAAAATTAAAACCCTATATATAAAGATAAGTCAGTTCAACCCGATCATATAATATCCGTATGGAGCAGTAATAAGTTTTAAATTGTCATAATAGTTTAAGAAAAATACATGAAAATAGTATAAATTTCGAAATGTAGGGCTTAGATCTTAGAACTATTTATTAGTGACGTCGCGTGAAAATTTGTGATTGGGATTCAAAAATAAAATGAGGTTATCTATCGAAGTAAAATCTCTCCTATACGCCTATTAACCCATTTATACAAATTCTATTATCTCTTTTGCTCTTTTGCTGAAAACATGTATATGGGAATTATTGAGAATTATTTATGAAGGAAAAGATATAATCCAGAATTGTATCAGTTATATAACGATCCGATCAACCGTATGTTGGAAAGAGTGTAAATGATTGTTTAATATCAAAATTAGGTACACACAGCACACAGTACCCCCCTCTCCCCTATACTATACTCAATTGCTCACACGTGTATAGAATGTTAAAAATTTTCGAATTTTTTTTTTAAGGATTGTCCTGAATCTGAAATGGACTTTAGAGCACAGCAATGCGAACACTTTGACAGTGTTCCATTCGAAGGTGTCAGATATGACTGGGTACCATACACAAAGGCACCAAATCCATGTGAACTGAACTGTATGCCGCGTGGTGAACGATTTTATTACAGACATAAAGCGAAAGTTATCGATGGAACACGATGCAACGATGAATCGTTAGATGTTTGCGTTAATGGACAGTGTCAGGTGAGAAACTAATAGTTTATTCGCATTTGTCTATTGATGATTCAAAAATTTCAACAATTTTTAGTCAGTTGGTTGCGACATGATGTTAGGATCAAAAGCGCGCGAAGATAAATGTAGAAAATGTGCTGGAGATGGTTCATCCTGTAAAACTGTGTCAGGTCTACTTGATATGAACAATTTACAAGTTGGTAAGTAATAGCCCAGAAGAAGCTTGAGTATATAGAGCTAGTAAGACTGGGGGTTTTTTTTCTATTAATAGGCTACAACGATATTTTACTTATACCATCTGGTGCTACAAACATAGATATAAAAGAAGTTTCGCCATCAAACAATTATCTAGCAATTAGAAACTTAACTGGCCATTACTATATGAATGGAAATTGGCGTATTGATTTTCCTCGTCCGTTAACTTTTGCTGGTGCAATTTGGCATTACGATCGAAGACCACAAGGTTTTGCTGCACCCGATCATATAACATGTATGGGACCAACATCAGAACCTGTTTATCTTGTTCTTCTATATCAGGACAGAAATGTCGGAATTAACTATGAGTACAATGTACCAGAAGGATCTGCTCATCTAACAGAACCAGACACATATGCATGGACATTCACAACATACTCATCGTGTTCTGTAACGTGCGGTGGTGGTTTTCAAACAAGGCAAGTGACATGTAACAGTCGAACAACTCTAGAAGAAGTGGATGATGGATTGTGTGATTTGGGAATAAAACCAGCCGATACACAACAATGTGGTCAAGAATCATGTCCACCAAAATGGGTTGAAGGACCGTATGGAAAATGTTCAGAAGCATGTGGCAGTAACGGAACTCAGATACGAATTGTACAATGTGAACGTGTTACATCAGCCGGAGTAGCAGCGGCAGTTGATGATTCGGTGTGTTTGGATCAAGTTGGCAATAGACCGGCTACCGTGAGTGAGTGTAATGTCGGCATTGTTTGTCCCGAATGGCACATTGGACCATGGCAACCAGTAACTATTTTTTTCTCAATTTAATTTTTGTCAGATAGAAAGAATATTTTTTTTTTCAGTGTGACAAATTGTGTGGTCATGGAATGCAAAAACGTCAATTGAAATGCTTTCGAAAAATTAAAGGAAAAATTGAAGTCTTAACTGATGAAGATTGTCCGGGTGAGAAACCAGAAAGTTCAAAGGATTGCATTATCCGTCCATGCGAAGGTGTCGATTGGATAACGTCTTCATGGAGCGGAGTAAACCGGTCTTTGAAATGTAAATAAATTAATAATAATAAGATGAATTTTATTTGCAGTGCAAGACTTGCGGTTTAACGCAGGAGACACGAACGGCATTTTGTGCTTCAAAGTCAGGAACCGTTTATAATGAGACTTTTTGTGCCAATCGCAAAATGCCTGAATTATCTAGACCATGTGCGGCTCCTATATGTGATTATCAATGGTTTAAATCACAATGGAGTCAATGCTCGGCCGAATGTGGCAAAGGAATTCAAACCAGAAATGTTGTGTGCGCTCAGTTTGACGGCGATGTTATTCGTAAAACGGAAGACAGCAAATGTAGTGATAAAGAAAAACCAGAAGACAGTAAAGAATGTGAATCTGATAAGGAATGTCCCGGATTATGGTTTAGTGGTCCATGGAGTAGCTGTGATAAGCCATGTGGAGGAGGCACCCGGGCAAGAAAGGTGCTATGCATAGCTAATGGAGTGGCCGTGGCTGAAACAAAATGTAGCAAGGATACAATAGAATTTTCAACAGATGAGTGTAATAAAGTGCCTTGCTTGGAGGATGAAACAATTCCTGTCGATTCAACAAGTAAACCTATTGAAGAGGATGACGAGGGAGAGGAATGGTGTGAAGACGAAGAGGAATTTGAGACTACCGATGGTATTGGTGTGATTAAGGTTATTCCAACTGATGGTGTTTCAAGTGGCTTTGAAATCGATAGTTCTGATCATACCGATTCTTCCTTAATTACTGATGATCTCATGTTTAGCGATGCCGCTGCATATGAAACTGATGATTTAACTGATACTGGTACTGACACACCAGGTAATTTGCATTCAAAATCTTAATTCGTTTTTTATTTTTAACATTCGAAATTCTCAAGCTACCGGTTATGATGGTTCCGGTGACTCAACGATGGATTTTACTAGTTCTGAGGGTAGTGGTGATGATGAAGGAATCTCAACGCCAGCTGTGTCAGAATCACGAATTATGACTGGAAGTTCTCCAGAAATTGGTTCGACAGAAGAGAGCTCAGAAAAAATTAGTTCAACTGAATCAGATTTGATTTCAACTGAAAGTATTTCAAAGGAAACTGAAAGTAAATCTGATGCAACTGATATTTCTTCTCAGACTGGAGCTGATGTCTCATCCGAAAAAGATTTGTCATCAGTATCGATAGATAGTGCAGAACAATCTACAGAATCGTTAATCTCTTCAGATAAAGTAACCGATACATCTGATAAATCAAGTGAAATCACTATGTCAAGTAAAGGAAGCACTGATCTCTCATCTGAATCTAGTGCGTCGCCAGACATATCAACTCAAGCATCGGTAGAAGAATCTTCGCAGGCGTTATCAACTTCAGAATTATTAGAAACATCTTCCAAACCAAGTTCAGAATCCATTTCATCGGAAACTCCATTAGATTTGAAAACCGAAACACAAACAAAATCATCATCAGGTCAGTAGGTGAACAGCCGTTATAGTCAAAGTTTTGACACCTTTTTTTTTAATTTGTAGTTATGTCATCTTCTATAAGTGATTCATCTAGTGATACATCAATTGAGCAGACTTTGTCAACAGAATCAACAGAATCAACAGAATCAACAGAATCAACAGAATCAACAGAATCAACAGAAACGACAGAATCATCACAACCAACAGAGTCGACCGAATCAACAGAATCAACAGAATCAACGGAAACAACAGAATCATCAGAACCAACACAATCATCTGAATCTAGTAAGTCATTCACATATTCAAAACAATAACATTTTAAGTTTTGTTTCTACAGGTTCCACAGGTTCGTCAGTATCAGATATAGATACAACATCAGCTGCATCAGCTACCGCATCTGATATATCAACAGAAATAACTCAAACTAAATCGTCGTCAAGTGATATATCAAGTAGTGAAGCGGCAATTGATAGTTCAAGCTTAAAAACTGACGTTACTGAGAGTGAAATCTCAAGTAGTGGTAGTGAAGGAACCACAGCAGATATTACTGAAACTAAGGATTTACTTGTTACAACAGAAAGTGATGGTGGTTCAACTGATGGAAGTTCGACAGATGGTGTCACATCTGAAATTAGTGGAACTGATATTACCACCGAAATTATCAGTTCATCGGTTGGCACTGACATTGAGACATCAAGTTTAGATATGGATCTTACTTCGATTGAATCAGCCAGTGGCGCTAGTACCAAAATTGAGGTAACCGGTTCCGATATTGATGAAACTACTATCGTCGATACTGGATCATCGAAAATTGAATCAACAACGATCGTCAGTACGGAGAGTGATGTAACTGTAAGTGAAATTTCTGGTACAGATGTTTCAATTACTGAAAAAACGAGCAGTGATATTACTACTAAAGATACCACTGATATAAGTGAGAGTGAATCAAGTGAAGGGGCGACCGACGGTTCTACAATTAAAGCTTCCGATATGGAAATAAGTACCGAAGAGGCAGTTGAAGCAACAACTGTGGACATTTGGTCAACAACAAGTCGATTAGAGGTAACAGACGAAGAGGATAAATGGGGTAGTTCACCAAACACCTTAGAAGCGATTATTACAAAAGAACAAACTCCAAGAAAATGTAAACAACGACCAAAAGTGGCAGCTTGTCTTAAAACAGCATTTGGATGCTGTCCAGATAATTCTACGGTTGCTACAGGACCATTCGATGAAGGTTGTCCAGTTCAGGAAACATGTAACGACACAATATATGGTTGTTGTCTAGATGGTTTATCACCTGCTCAAGGTTCTCACAATAAAGGCTGTCCAAAAGCATTGTGCGAAGGTAGTCTATTCGGATGTTGTCCAGATGGAACTACCGAAGCTGAAGGAGAAGAGAATGAAGGATGCCCTGTTGTTACTACAACAACTGTCGGAGGGTGTGCGGCTAGCGAATATGGCTGTTGCTCTGATGATATTAGCGAAGCTTTAGGACCGAACATGGAAGGTTGTGATATGTGTACATCAGAAACGTGTACAACTGTATCTGCTGATGTTACAGAGTCCACAGAAACGGAAGCAGATACTGAGGAATCGGTTACAGAGAAAGATTGTTCATTGTCGACATATGGATGTTGTCCAGATGGATTATCCGAGGCAACTGGTGAAAACTTCCATGGTTGTTCCATTATCGATGAAACTGATTGCCAAAAATCATACTTTGGATGTTGTCCGGATAATACCACAGCTGCTAGGGGACCAAATAATGAAGGTTGTGCATCATGTCTCAACGAACCATATGGTTGTTGTCGGGATGAAATTACGCCAGCTCATGGTCCGAATCAAGAAGGATGCTGTTTGGAATCGAGATTTGGTTGTTGTCCTGATAACATAACACCAGCTAGAGGACCACAAATGGAAGATTGTGGATGTGAATATTCACCATATGGATGTTGTCCTGATAATAAGACTTCAGCTAGAGGCCGAGATAATGAGGGTTGTGGTTGTAAATATTCAACATTTGGATGTTGTCCCGATAAACAAACGTCAGCTCAAGGAGAAAAATACGAAGGCTGTCCTTGTCACACATTCCAATTTGGATGCTGTCCTGATGGCATTACAATTCCCCAAGGACCACATAATTATGGATGCCATTGTTCGCACACTGAATTTAAATGTTGTTCAGATGGCGTTACAGCGGCAAAAGGACCAAACTTTGATGGCTGTACCTGTTCGACAAGCAAATATGGATGTTGTCCGGATGGCGTATCCGAAGCACAAGGATCGAACTTCGAAGAATGCGAAAATATACCAAAAATACCTCAAAAGGCATGTAGTCTTAAGAAGGATCTTGGCAATTGTCCTGATTTGAAAGCCAATTTTACAGTGAAACACTTTTACGATTCTGAATATGGTGCCTGTACACGTTTCTGGTACAGTGGCTGCGGTGGCAATGATAATCGCTTCGAAACGAATGAAGAATGCGCCGCCATGTGCGAACAACCGGAAGGCAAAGCAGCCTGTTTACTTGCGAAAATTCATGGACCCTGCACCGCATACTATCCATCATATTACTATGATTTCGATCGAAATGTTTGTTCTCAATTTATTTATGGTGGCTGTTTAGGTAATAATAACCGATTCGAGACGGTCGAGGCATGCCAGAAAATGTGTGTTGTTGACCAATCATTGAGTAAGTATTGGATTTGTACAATAAAATTATGTGTAAATTAAAAAAAATTAAATATTTTAACAATTCAGGTCCATGTGATCAAGATGTTGACCAAGGACCTTGTAATGGAACATTTGAAAATTGGTACTATGACAAGGAATCGGATGCTTGTCGTCCATTCTCGTATGGCGGTTGCAAGGGAAACAAAAATAGATATTCGACTGAACACGCTTGTATATATGGTTGCAAAACACCGGGTGCTCACAAAGGTAAGTTTTGGGGCAAAAAAAAAATTCATCACATTTATTTGGTTGTTGGTGGTGGTTTTTTTTTTTTTGGCATAAAATAACAAAAACTTTTGCTATAAATTC
This sequence comes from Platyura marginata, assembly GCA_026745375.1. Classification (NCBI taxonomy): domain Eukaryota; kingdom Metazoa; phylum Arthropoda; class Insecta; order Diptera; family Keroplatidae; genus Platyura; species Platyura marginata. The sequence continues at coordinate 19,763 of JANSTT010021783.1, read as the reverse complement.
ATTTTTATTTTCTTTGCACACTCTAATCCATAATTTTCCTATTTTATTTTTTTAAACTAACCCTGACACAGCAAGTTGTGCACTGCCTAAAGAAACAGGCAATTGTAATGCTCGGCATGCACGCTGGCACTATTCACAAACTGATCAAAAATGCATGCCATTTTACTTTACTGGTTGTGGTGGCAATAAAAATAGTTACATCTCATTGGAACAATGTGAAGAGCAATGTCCCCCTCAAATCTGTAAGTCATATGTGGAGCTTTTGATGTTCTTCAATAAATGTTCGACGAAGAAATGATGTTGAATTGATATTTAATTGTATTTTTGTTACTGGAAATTAGCTAAGGACCTGTGTTTCAAACCGGCCGAAGCTGGTGATTGTCAAAACTATACCGCACGATGGTATTATGATACAAAGGAAGAAAGATGTCGTCAATTTTACTATGGCGGATGTGGTGGAAATGACAATAATTTCATTGATGAACCATCTTGTTTGGGTCGATGTGATAAAAATGCACCCACGACGCAGGCGCCTCGTGAGGAAGTGCAACCATTCCAGTCGGAACATTGTTATTTGGATCAAGATTCAGGACCCTGCCGAATTACCGAGGCTAGATGGTACTACAATAAAGATGAAGGATTGTGCGATATGTTTGCATATGGCGGATGTGGTGGCAATCAAAATAATTTCCAAACGTCTGAGGAATGTGAAAATAATTGTGGCAGCATACAAAGTCCTTGCAATTTACCACCAGTCTATGGACGATGTCAAGAAAATACTACGCGATGGTATTATGATTCGAGAAGTGATGATTGCGTTCAATTTTCCTACAGCGGATGTCGTGGTAATAAAAATAATTTTTATACTGATGGTGAATGTAGAACTCATTGTCAGCAACGGGCTCCTCCACCTGCTGCCGTCGAACGTACAAAAGCTCCCGAGTTTGAATCTGTAATATTGTTCGCTGATGTGTAGTGGCAAATATTTTTTATTTTTTTGACTTTTAGAGATTTGGAGAACAGCTAGATTGCTCAGTACCTTTGGCTGAAGGTGATTGCAATGATAACATTTTGTCATACTTCTATAACATTGATAGTGGAGAGTGTGAAGCATTCTACTACACTGGATGTGGCGGAAATGGAAATCGTTTTGAAACATACGAGCAATGTGAGCAACAGTGTCATAGAAGAAGTGATGCAACTGGTAAGTTTACTAATGATTGCGGTGTCTCTGGGACAGGTACGTACAAGAAGCACTTGGATTTGGCATTATATTTTTAAGTCTGATTAGTGCTGGTGCATCGGAGGATGTTTAGTTTATAAATTAGAATCATATTTTCCATGGATTTCGCATGATTTAACATGTCATAAAACCATTCAAAAGATTGTAGAGTAGAGACAGACTATTATTTTGAAAGCTCGCAAATTCTTCCAAAAAAAACAAAAAAATTGACCACTGAATTAATGACCAAATATATTTCAGATGTGTGCCAAGAGAGAGTTGATCCAGGACCATGTGATGCCATACAAACAAAATACTACTTTGACCAAAATTCAAGAACATGCGAGAGTTTCAATTATGGCGGCTGTGCTGGAAATGGTAATCGTTTCGAAACATTGTCCGAATGTCAATCAACATGCGGTGCAGAACCAAAAAGCTTAGACATTAAAGGTATGCGCATCTCTATTTAAATTGACTTTTTTTCGATTAGGTCGATCAACATTTTTTTTTTCTTTTCTTCCAATTTTTGCAATATTAGCCATTTGTTCACTTGCCGTACAAGTGGGCGATTGTCAGGATGCTCAAGTGTATCTTAAACGATGGTTCTACGATGACAGCCGCGGTACTTGCATGTCTTTTATTTACAGTGGTTGCGATGGAAATCAAAATAATTTTGGATCGTTTGAGTCTTGTGTTGCATTTTGTACCAGTAAGTCGATCGATGAAATTTGTTGTTGCCGAAGCTTAAAACGTTAATTTTGCGAGCAAGCTAAATGCGGCATTGTTTTTTTTTTGCTAATATTAAATTGCACATTAATCTCTAAAATATATTGAAGCATAGTGACGGCTAGTAATTATTGTCCCAATGAACGTGGAACTATTTGAAAAATCATTATGACACATTAATGACACCGAACATTTTCGCCATTTTGTGTGTGTGTATATTGTGATTATTGTGTTTTAAGTCGAAAATCGATTTCTAACAATACAAAAAATGGCCTGAGATGATTCGTTATCGATTCGGGTAATATTACGAGCTGTCACTGTTCAACGTTAATGTAAATAGTCCTCTTACCAATAAAGTACTACATACAGTGGATCTGCGTACAAAGTTCAATATTGTCTACTCAGTAATTAGAGTGCAGGCCCCAAAATACATCAGGGAAAATATTGAAGGCAAAACTAGCGATAATCGCGAAGATTATTTTGTAATTCTCGATGTAAGCACGAACAGAAAGACAAACACAAACAAAGATATTTTGTATAGTGTATTTGTGCCTTCATAGACCATTTTCAAGATGGCGTTGGTACTGATGTACACACTGCACAGTATAGTTTGTACTTTGTTAACACGAATAACGATCGCGAAGAATCGGAACGTCTCGATTAGGTGAAAACAACATACGAGAATGAATAACTTTTTCCAAAGTACTGTGCGCAAAGTACTTACTTTTAAAAGTACAAATATAAAATAAAAATGCCAATCTGCTTCCGAATGAAGTCGGAGCTTTTTTTCCAACTTCCAAATTGTTTAGACAGAGAGTGTAAATACGATTGTCGTGTACGTCCGGATTATGGTCGAAGAACAAAGCAGAACATAAGTTCAGCTTCAAATGTATTATATTGATCGGTTTAGATTAGAACTATATTTCCATAGCAGTGATGTGATCTCTGTTCTTTATCAACTAAGAGTTCTTGATGTGAGATTCCTATACTTCTCCTACTCTCTCTCTCTCTCTTTTAAAATTACTATAGTACCTCATGCTATTGGTATGGATTTACGTTGGACATTTGAATTACTGTTAACGTAACGGTTTGTACTACACCTCTCAATGTAAGCTTAAAAGATTCTCGTACTGTGATCTCTATATATGTATATACCTACTTCAATAAGACACTCCGATTTATAAGATGTTAGTTAATATATATAAATTATTGATAGAATTAAAGAAAAAAATGTGTAAATAAAAATATACAGTGAAACCTTGGAATGTGAGCATAATTCGTTCCGGAAACATGTTTGTAATCCAAAGCATTCGTATATTGAAGCTACCATGGATGTTGACTATACGAGTGAAGCACGCTGACTGAGACCGAGCATGGGAGACGACGATCACCCATGATCGCGCAGCGAGAGAAAAAAGAACCATCTGCTCAGTTTTAATCACATGACGCTCAGCAGACAAAAGCGTATAAGTAATACTCGCATTGCAAGACCACGATCGTTTATCAAGTTAAAATTTATTAAAAACTTTTGCTCGTCTTGCAAAACACTCGTAGTCAAAGCTAAACTCCAAGGTTTTACTGTAATTAAAAAAAGGTTTCGCATGAATTCACCGTAACACTTTTCGTCGTGATCAGGATCCAAAACCCCGTCCATCCACCCCTCTATTTCTAAAATATTTTATTGTCCCGATGATCCCGATCATCTGCAGTGAATTGTGTTACGGTAAATTGTTCCTGGGTGGATTGACGGTGAACCTTCCAAACAAAAAAATGTCTAGTTAAGTGTGGACGCTCCATTATAAATAAACCAAAACCTACATGCTGTAAATATAAAGCTAAAACCTACATAATTAAACCAAAACCAAAAAGCAAAAAAAAAAAACTCAAATTATTTGGAATTTTAGCTAATGAAGAAGACAACGCAATTGATCACGGAGAATTACGAACAGCCAAACCAGATCAGTGCCAAAGTTATCATGACGAATGCAATTCACTTCATTGTCCCTATGGCATATCAAGAAGTTATGATCACAATGGTTGTGAACGATGTGAATGTGAAGATCCTTGTCGAGGTTATCTATGCCCGGATGATTCTAAATGTGCTGTTGACATTGAATCCGATCCTGACTTGGGCACTGCATTTGCACCAGTTTGTCGCAAAAGTAATTCCAAAGTTAAATGGGGAAAAATGTTGGTGTTTTAATGATTTTTGTTGTGGTTTTTGTTTCAAGCTAACAAACCAGGTGACTGTCCAATTCTATCAAATAGCTCAAGATGCGACAGGGAATGTTATACGGATGCTGATTGCCGAGGAAGCAATAAATGTTGTGATTCTGGATGCGGTTATGTTTGTATACTGCCAGCTGAACCTCCGGTTACACAATTACCGGAAGAAACACAAAGACCGCCCGTATTCTATCCGGGAGCACAGGCGCCAGTTTTGGAAAGAAAACAACAACAAGAAATCGACGTTATTCAACCAGAAGGGGATGTGGCAACATTACGATGCTTTGCTACCGGATATCCACCACCGACCGTTACATGGAAACGAGGAACAGTTATCGTAAGTTAAAGGAGTCTTTAATCAATGGGAAACTGGTTTATGGTTGACTGTGCAAATGTTACAGATTAATACGAATCAAGGACGTTACGTTCTTACATCGACTGGAGATTTGCAAATTGTCCAGGTTCATCGATCCGATAGTGGCACATATGTGTGCGTAGCTGATAATGGCATTGGAATGCCCGTTCAAAGAGAAGTAAACCTTACAGTGGCAGGTATGTGTACGATTTTTTACAGCTCCCTATTGGAATGTTGGTGGATTGTACTAGTTTTCTAGAGATCTATTATTTACTTTCTGTATTGTATTGCATGGTGTTGGTATTTAGGTTGTTATTGCTTTTGTAGATCCTGTACCTGGTAAAGCTTATATAGTAGGCGAAGCAAACTCAACGAAAATTGTAACACTTAGCCAATCAGCATTAATACGTTGCTTGGCTGGTGGCTATCCGAAACCGTACGTTTCATGGTGGAAAGGAAGTGATCTTTTACCATTAAAATCGGACAGATACGAAGTTAATCGGGACTATTCACTTGTATTCAATCAAGTTAAATTAACCGATCTTGGTCCCTATATATGTCATGCTTATTCTGGAAAAGGAAAACCAGTATCGATATATGTAACCCTCAGAGCATTTGGTCCGATCAATGCAACGAACGAAGAAGAAGAACCATATCTTCAGTATGTGGTATCTCCTCCTCCTACATTAACGACAACTCCTAAAACCGTTCCTAGCTATCCATATCGGCCGGTAAGACCACCAAAAATTATACCCGAAATTCCAATCGAAATACCTACAGTAGTGGTTCAGGATATTCCGCGAACGTCGCTTGGTGAGTTGATTGTCAATAACAATATTAACAAAAATTTTGTTTTATTTTTTTCTTAATTTTACTTTAATCTGTTAATCTAACATAATTGGTTTGCCATTTTTTATTTTTTTTTTAATTCTATATTAGAATTATCTTTAATCTGGAATAGGCCTGATTGAATTATTTCGTTTTTTTAGTACCTGTTTCATCAAATATCATACTACCAAATGGTAATACATTTGCTGTTGGATCTGATATTGTGTTACAATGTGATGTTCAGGGTTATCCGCCGCCAAATGTACTTTGGTATAAAAACGACCAGGAGCTTGTGGACTCATCTCGAATTCAAATATCACGTAAATTAATTTCAAATTAATACTTAACAAATATATTAATATGTGAAACATTTCGCAACCAATAGAATCTCATCGTCTCTTGATATTGGGAGCAACGACAGAAGATTCCGGATACTATAAGTGTTCTGCTAGAAATGAATTTAGTCAGTCATATCATGCTGAGCAGATAAATGTTGATGGTAAGTAATTAGAATTAGTGTCGAACAAAATTTTTGGATAACCCTGTTATTTTTAAAATCCAAAAAAAAACACAATTGTTCCCCCAAAAATTGTGGAAATTTAGAGAGGCCCCTACTTAATTGTTTATTTAATTAGTTCCTTTTTGAAAAAAAAAATCGCCAAAATACTAATTTTTAAATTTTCGATTATCAAAATGATGATTAATAATTAATTAATGATTAATTAATTAATTAAATGTTAGAGAATACAAAAATTAAGATTTTTATTAATAGATAAAAGTTTCACGGTCTGCCGTTATGGCGCTGCAATCAATTTGATATAATTTCACGACGTTTTAATTATTTGTATTCAATTTACTCAATTTATATTTTGGTATATAGAAAAAAATAGATAAAGACCAAAAATCGTAGATCGTACAACACGGTGTTTCAATCTAACGCGATAAGAAAATTACGGAAATTTTCGTGTAACACGGTATACACTATAGCACGGCTTCACTATAACATGATAATAAAATTGATTAAAATTCTCGTATAACACTGTAGCTCTATAATAGTCTCATACAACACGGAAATTTATTGTAACCTATCTAAAGTGTGACAGGAAGGTTTACCTGTACTCATACTAGTATATTGAAAATTAAGGAAATTCTCGTGTAACACGGTTTCACTATAACATAAAAAAATTGGTTAAAATTCTCGTATAACACTGTAGCTCTATAATAGTCGCATAAAACACGACTATTGAAACCTATCTATTGTGTGATAGGAAGGTTTACCTGTACTCATACTAGTACATATATTGAAAATTATGGAAATTCTCGTGTAACACGGTTTCACTATAACTTGATAATAAAATTGATTAAAATTCTCGTATAACACTGTAGCTCTATAATAGTCTCATACAACACGGAAATTTATTGGAACCTATCTACCGTGTTATAAGAAGGTTTACCTGTACTCATACTAGTATATTATAATCGGCCTAGCCAATTATTTCTTTCGTTTTTGTTTTATTTTGAAATTAAATTTTTTTTTAATTCTAGGTGTATTTGTACCACTGGATTGTACAGATAATCCATTCTTTGCCAATTGCAAGCTAATTGTTAAAGCCAAATACTGTACACATAAATACTATGCGAAATTCTGCTGCCGAGCTTGTACTCTGGCCGGTCAACTTTATTTCACAACGAATCTGTTATATTAACATTAAAGAGAAAATGGTGTTTTACTGTTTTTATTAAATTATTTGCAATTTTAGTGTTCAACGATACATAAATAGAGAAAAAAAAAGAAGAGATGGTAAACAAAAAAAAAATAAATAAACATTTTCAAATGCCAGTAAAAGCCTTAAACTTAAATATCACAAATTAATTTTAAGCACAATCTTACAAAAATGACACACGAAAAAAGTATTAATATTGACATTTTTTTTTATCTCAAGAAAAATTGTTCCTATTTTATTATTAATCAAATTTGTCTCTCCCAAGCAATCGTACAAGTGCATTTATAGGGTACACTAAAATAAAATGTTTTTTTTATTCCTTTCTTTATTGTTTTAATTTTAATTAACTAAAAAAAAAAAAAATTATCGATGTGCCTTGAATAGTATAAAAAAGCATTTTTTGTTTTCAGTAAAAATTATCTACACGTATAAAGTTATAAAATGTAATTTTTGCCTTAATGTTTGAATTTAAGTAAAAAAAAAAATAAAAATGATGGGAAAGTTAAAGCGGCCATAGTTACTACCACTTTATTAAAAAAAAAAAAATAAAAAAATAAATAAAATTGTTACCGAAATCTGTAAATTAGTTAATTGTTCTAAGAACCTTCTTATAAATTGTTTTAGAGATAATTTAGAACAGAAACAAACAGCGACAAACTATGTTGATTATTTTATCAATAAATGTAAAATAAATTTGTAAATATTTAATAAAATTAAATTAATAGTATTTTTGGGTTTTTTCTTTACTGTAGGGTTGACCAAAAAAAAAATTAAAATTAAACTAAATTTATTCCGGGAGACATTTTTTATGTTTTAAGTGCATTAATATATTTTTAAAAGTTAACCCTTTAAGGACACCATTTGAACCTTAGACAATACAATAAAAACAGGACATATCATACCGTATATCTACCATGAAATTAAACACGCACGCAACATCGGATGCAGCAGTATGGAGGGAAGGAGGATGAAAATGCGCCATTTAACTGCTTGCAACCTTCATCGAACGAGCCCTAACGAGGTAAACCGGCTCTCTTAAATTGTCCACAGAGATTTAATTTTTGTTCTGAATCATATAACAAAGGCGTCTCATTTTTTTAATATTTTGTGTTCATGCGCCCATGTTTGTTTTTCTTCGTTTTTATTATACGATTTTAAGTAATTTTAAACTGTTGTGATGAATTACTACATAAATTTATAAATTTGTAGTTTTCCACGACAAGATCTAGTTCTAGATAAAACATGGATTGATTATAATGCATATAATCCCCCCCCCAATAAAAATGTTCTCTTTTAAAAGAAAAAACGGCTTCAGCCTTCAGCTTGCACTTTTTGAATGAATCGTACTTTTTCTATCATTTGTTACGTCCTGTGTATATTATATAGTCTAAGGTTTGAACCTTAAAGGGTTAACATTTTCGTAAAAATGAAAAATACACGAAATCATTTACAATAAAATTGTGAGAAATGGTGAGCTTTTAGAAAATGTTAAAAATGTATGGACCTTAAAGGGGTAACTTTTTCAAAAAAATTTATTTCGCAAAAAATACTGGAAATTTAAAAAAAAATATATAAAGTTTCAAAACCATATCTTCAGTATTAAAAAAGTTCAAAATTTCGTCACTTTTTAAAAAACCGCCGGATAAACGGTTAAAATGTTCGGTGTGGTGAACATCTAATTTTTTTTTTTCCATTTTCACCCGTCAAAATGATGATGGGATCCAAAGTCCCATGATGATGGGATCAATAATTCTCACGAGCCGCCACTGAGAGTAGGTCGTTTTTCAAATTTAAAGTTTGGTCTTTTTTCTGTCAATACAAAAAACTTTTGTTCTACGACTTTTTGGTCATCTTAATCTGCCCAAAGTCGCTTAATTAACCAATATCATTATTTTTACATTTTTATCAACAATCTCTCTCGCCATAAGCGGTTAAAGAAAAATTGGTAAATTTCTTTTTTGTTTTTTTAAATTATTAAGGGTCGAGAACAGCATTTTTTTTTAAATTTTTTTTTAAATTTTTTTTTAAGGTTCGACAACTGATGCTTGTGTCTATTTCGAAAACCTGTCAAGTTATGTACACCTGTATAGTGCAGTACCAGGTATAGTGCATATGTATAGTTTTAGGTATGTATCTTAAAAAGGCTGCTAAGTAAAAACTATACGGATACGGCTTCCACACTAAATTACCCTTGCCCGCCATTTCTCCGGCCTTTTTCCGACCGTTCTCCAAAACATACGAAATAATGAAAAAATGTATAAGAAAATTTTTAACCGGAATAATATTCTCTTTGAAAATGTGGAAGCAAAAGAATTAGGTTAATTATGAAAAATTTTGAGAAATAGAACTTTTCTTTAAGATTTCGCCAATTTTTGTTGGATTTTTAAAGTTTACCGTTATTGTTTTCAAACCGTATGCCATGAATGCCGAATTATTGAGCCAAAATTAAGAGAGGGAACATTCATCTTTAAATTAAACTAAAAAATGTGGATTTCCTAGCTGTTTTATGGAAGTTACAAGCACAAACGTCACTAAAACTTAAAATCATTTCACCTTTTCAACGGTCAATGTTGGACCCCTTTTCCCTCTCCAGTACAATTTGTTGTTCAAATTGATCGTTCTGAAAGGAGTTCGCTCATTTGCCGGGGAACCCTGTATATGTACCTATATTATATATGAATATTTTGTATAGGGGATCCTATAATGGCCAGTATTCACCAGTTTATCGAAATTTTGTTTTTTAAAAAACCAAAAAAACTAAACAACAAAAACCGCCTACTTTCAACAATTTATTGTATGGGAGGGGGCCGAAGAAACAAGTAGCTCACAAAAAAAAACGACGCTGCCCAAATTTCAAGTTTTCAAGTTCAAAATGTAGACATTTTACAAACATTTTGAAAAATCCCTATCTCCAATTATGTTACTTTATGTCTTTATGATATGAAGATGGAGAATTGGAGATGCCCATAGTGCATATCGAAGTTTATGATAAAAAAAACCAAAAACGAATTTCTTAAATTTTTACATGAAGGAAAATTCTAGAATAGCAGCTGGCTAGTTTTGTTGTTATGGATCATAGATTTTTTTTAACTTTAAAAGATAAAATAGAATAATTACAGCATTCTAGCAGAGTTTTAGTTAACAAAGAGATTAAGCACGTTTTAAGCAGTCGTAGAGTAAGGTTATGTTTAAGACTTGATAAATAAAATTAGTGGCTTATTTACTTAGGTAATTAATTAATGTGGAACCTGTAAAGGGTTTATACATATAAGATCATCGATTAGTTAGATCTATTTTACAAGATCATGGAAAACATTCTTTAGCTTCGCTTAGATATTTAAAATAATAAACTAGGAAAAAATTACCTCTATATGATCAGCTATGTGATTGGATCACCATTCACGGAACAATTGTATCAAACACTAATATTTTATCGAAATTATTCTTACTTTAATATGCAAATTTATATTTTATTTCACTGTATCACTTAAGCCTAAGCACATTTAGGATTTAATTTAAAAACGTTGACGCAATAAATTTCTTTTAAATTGAATTTTCATTCCATGAAATGACCCAGTCGATCACCTTCGAGTGATGGTCTCAAGCATGTCATCTGTCATCGGTGACTTGGCCTCATGAACCCAATAAAGGGTTGGGTGTCCGAGGTTTATTGAACTTTTACCTGATAGATGGCGTTCAATGTAGGAAAAAATCGGAAACCAATTTTATTTTATTATGAAAGCACTTAATTCACCACAAAATCTTTCCCTCCTTTTTTGCATATAATAAAAAAAATTGACAGCTTGTTGAATACAATTGAACCTCCATTTTGATTTTTGGTAATTTTTTCATTGAAGTGTTTGTTGTTTGATGATTCAGACGGAATTGTCTAAGTTGATCAGTAAATTCAATATAAAGTCAATGTTTTTAAATAAAAGTAGAGTGATTTCAACCAGAAGTGTATAGAATATATAATGTCATCAATTGATCACCATTATTTTTGATAATACAGTGAATTAACAAATTGTTGATTTATTTAGCAGTCAGCATCAACTCGTGGTAACAATTTTGCAGCGTTGTTTTATGGAAACATTTTCAAAATGTCGGCGCTTTGCTGATACAATACAGGTAATTTTTTTTGGAATTACTTAAAATAGCATTAAAAAAAAACTCATTTGAAGAACGTTTATCTATCTCAATGCACTTAAATCCCTTGCACTTAAAAATCTTAAAAGTACCCCCCGGGATGACAGTCCAGAGTCTTAAACGGTGATGCGATCTACGTCAATGCGCTTAATTGATTTGTTCATATCTTCCAGAAAATTGGATAACATCCAATTTCAGGTATGTAGTTTGTTCTTTCTTAATGCTTAGCACTTAGGAGACAATTAACTGGAAATTTTTTATTTGGAATGTAATTAATTTTGATCTCTAATGCAATTATTGCAACGCAAACGTAATGCTTTCACTCAGAGTTAGAGGGTTAGAGGGTAGTTTACATTAGTACGTCTAGCCACGTATAGATTGTAAGAATGTTTTTGTTAGCTGTATGCACAAGGGTTAAAATAGGTACCTTTTAAAAAATTATTCGTAATTCTATGGTGGGTTAATTAGCAACAAAAGAAGGTTTCTGGAGAACATGCAGGGTTGGTAAGAGGAATAATTATGTTGACAATATGAGGAAAATTATATTCTCAATTTATCGACTACTGCCAGAAATTTCCCATTTTCTTAAATATTAGTGGCGCCTCGGGGAGGGGGAGGGGGGTTAAAGTCACACCATAATTAAACATTTAATTAATAAGTTTTTAAATATTTGTCTAATTTCTTTACTTTATTAACAATAACATTACTAAGAAAGTTTGGTCATTAAAAAATGAAAAAAAAGTTCTTTTTGTTTTTTAATTTTTCAAACGAGTAAAATGCCACATATTTCCTGCAATAATAAGAATTTCTTTCATTATCTTTTTATATCGAAAACAATATTCCACTAATTAATTACTTGTTTCACTTAAAGGTTGTATTTCTCCCAATTTATTGTTTTCTTCAACGATTTTTGTAGCCTTTACCATTGAAATGCTAAATGGAGAATTTTTGATTGTTGTTGTAGCACTATTCATGGATCAACAGTCGTTAAAAAATATTTTATTTTTAAACCAATTACAAATTTATTATTACAATGCAAACAGCTTCTCCTGTCCACCCTTAATAATTAACGATTTCCATATATTGTGACTGTCGACGATTTTACTTCTAGCAAAAGATATTCCCCGAGGATTTTTATCAAATCCAATGTTTTGACCAGTCTTTCCAACATTACCACTGCTGGTAAACATGGACATCTGTTAAATATTAAATCTGTTGTTAAGTATATTTATTACCATAATTTAAAAAAAAAAATGTATATTTAATGCGATTACGCTAAACCAATCGGCGGTGGCCCTTAACAATCCTGGATATTTCAAATTAACGTCACATATTCCTTTCAATTGATTTGCGTCCGGATCATTTGTGTCAATTGCAATCATTTTCCAATCTATGTGCTCATCATGAATTAATCCAAAAGCACCAAGTATTTTTACATTAATGACATCACCCATTGTGGATCGACGTTGGCCAATTTCAAGGACACTAATTGGTTTGCTACAGTCCCGATTACTGATGCCATATGACCAAGTTTGCGGTAGTACACCATAGTTCCATATGTAACCGTGATAGGGAAAATTATTGAGCACAAATTCTAACTTTCTGTCATTGATTTTGTGTACAATTGGATTTAATGGTTCGGTTGTGGAGATCTTATATAAGGAAAATGGATTGTTTAATTTAATCACTCATTAAAATCGATTAATAATAAAATTTTTGTGAACGCAACATGCAAACTTTACGAAAATAATTTTTAAATACTTACAGTCATTATGCTGTTCGACCACCTTGGTGCTTCAACAATCATATTAAATATTGTTTTCGTGTCATTTGCAAATAATGGGATATCATGAAGGGGTGATAGAAATTTACCAAAATTATTTTCTGATGATTGTGTATTTAAAAAGAAAATAGTCAGTAACACATATTGGCCATAATAATTTAATTACGAGGGTCGTTCAGTTAAGTCCCTGAATATATGATGTCTCAATCGCAAAGCCCATATAAAATCTGACGAGTACCATATCTTAAAATACTACAAAAAAATGTTCAGACAGATCTATCCTATAATTCAGTTTTAACAGCCATTGAAAGTAGAGCAGTGGTGAATCGGGGAAGGACAAGGCAGTGTTATTGGCCAACAAGGTCATGGCTACAGTTTTTTGGGATGTACGCGACATAATCCACATCAATTATCTTGAAAAGGGAAAAACGATCAACTGACCATCCGTTTCCACGACGTTTTAAAGCATAGATGCCCAAATGCGTTCGTTTTGTTCGTTTTAAAGAGATGGCAACATACAAGGAGTCCGTATGCGAATATAGCCGATTATACTGTTTGCCCATACCTGTTTTAAAGGATAAAATGACCGCATTTGGCGAGAGAAAAAGTTTTTTTCATCAAGACAATGCACGTGCGTAGTAGCCATAGCTAAATTCCATGAATTGGGTTACGAATTCCACATCCACCATTTTCTCCAGATTTAGCCCCCTACAATTATTTTCTGTTTCCAAACCTGAACAAATGGCTCTGTGGAAAGAGATTCTAAAGATGACGTTATCCCTGCAACAAATGCTTATTTTGAAGGTTTAGAGAAATCTTACTATTTGGAAGGTTCGGAAAATTGGAGAAACGTTGAACTAAATGTATAGAGCTAAAAGAGGCTATGTTGAGAAATAAAATGAGTTTTGGTGAAAAAAAAATTTTCTTCTTTCATTTTTCATGGACTTTCTGAACGACTCTCGTTTTATTTTTGTTTTTCATATTAGCAGAGCACATGTAACGAATACGTTTTAACATTTATTATTTATGCCAAATAATTCTCTATAATAGGAGCTTACAACGAAATCGGTTAATCGAAAAGGGTTAATATTAAGTAATTAATTTTTTTTGTCGAAAAACTTTATTATACAAACAATCTCTTATCGTTTAAAAAAAATTGTTGACCAATTTTTTTTTTCTTGTCGGAAACCTAAATGAATTGTTGATTATTATTATTACATTTTTCTATAAATAATCAATCAATTTTCAACTGTCCAAGATTTCAAGATTGTTCTACTACCATATTTGCCCTTTGCGTACGGCTTTACCAGTTTTCAAGAAAAAATCTTTTTTTTTTGGTTTATTTATAAAGAAAAGAGGAAAACCAAAACCGATATTCAATTATTTATTTACAGGTTATTGTTTAAGAGGTGGTCCCATCACTCCCATCTGAGCATCACTAGCCTATAGTAGAGCAGAAATTATTATTATTTGGAAAAAAATTATTTTTGCTGGTTCCACAGTTCACTAAGCTTGAAAGGGTTAAGGTTTTTTCGTTGCAAACATTTACATCTGCATTTTCATCGAAATAAATCTCTATTGCTTCAAATGGAATACAAACGAAATAGGCTTCACTTCAATCGCTATACCCGAAAAATATACTTTTTTGTTTTTAGTGGGATCTGTAGTGTCAAAGTGAACAATTTAATCGCACTAAAACACAATAATGGGTATTTTTTTAAAAGAATATGATGGCTCTTATATTACACACGTATTGTGTATTTTTATTTATATTTAAAGTAATATTTATAGTAAGTATGTACTTAAATAATTTAAAAGACATTTAGGTACATATATAACTTACTGAAATACATCTTATAACTGTTTGAATTTGGAGAACCTCGTTCGACTGTTGAAAATGTCACCATTTTTGCTTTTACTTTAATATTATTTGAAAAATATTTATTTTTTTTAATTAATAAAATCACCTTCCACAAAAAACAAGAAAAATTCAATACAACTACATCTTCCATCAAATTAATGCTAATATTCTCACGGTCATGTCAATACTACATCGACCTGACCTGCCCTTATACAATATCTATGGCTATGACAAACTTAATTCGTTCGTTAATGAGACAATGTAGTACGTACCGAATTGTAAGCATAAAAATATATTACCAGAGGTTGAAAATTGGAACGATGCGGAACAAGAAGTATTTATTTTTTTGCGGTTTTTTTTTTTGGTTTTTCATAACCTAAACCGTGAATGTAAAATGAGTTCAATTTAATTTCGATTTTAATGTTGGCGACTACATTAGCACAATGGTAGTTTCCTTTGAGTAACTCGATCAGGGTTATTAATGTAACAAATGATCGATAATATACCTAATTTGTTACTGGTAAGAAATGTAAATGTTACACGAAAATCACATTTGCTACAGGTATTTGTTACCAATAATTGTCGCCAGTTTTCCATTCTGAAATATTCCCAAACAATTCTGAATATGTCTTGTGATGGAGTTACTTCATGTATCTGTCAAACTGAATTGAACGGAATCGTATTAATTTACTACATTTGTTACATTTATTACATTTGTTACCAGTTTGGTAATAAATGTAACAAATTCGAAAAAAAAGTGTTACTTTACCAAACTAAATTTCCTTAAATTTAATTTTAGTAAATTAAAATTATCGGCTTGAGTCGATGCTGGCAGATCACCTAATGCCTCATCGTTATAGACTTTTTTCGATATTTTTTTTTGTTCCATTTTTTTTGGCACCTAATAAATTTGGTGTTATTTGGGTTTAAGATAGGGGGAAAGGGGGGTATTATGATGAGAGAAAAAAAAACCAACAATAAACATTTCAAGTACTTAATTTAATTCAATTTTAAATTTTGACAACAAAAACAATTCGAAAATTTCTCTATTAGACTATGACTAACCGTTCTCGGTAAGATAAATTCTAAACTTTGCGACTCACTTTCGTCAGAGTCTGATATAATTGTCATCTCCTGCAAACTAAACGTATCACTTAATTCATTTTTAGCAGAACCACTTAATTTTGTTGGTAGAAATGTCGGTTCATCATCGTCATCGCTGATGGTTGTTTAGTAAGTAGTAGAAAAAAAATCGATTAACTAACACACATAAATATTTTTGAATTTAGATACATGCCTGTTATCGGTTTTGTATTCGACAAGCGGAACAATTTCTTGGCATCCAGGAATTTGTAGTCTATTAATTGGTATTAGCGATGATGATTTTGCTTTGGGATCCTAAAATTATTTTATTTAATATTTTTGTCTTTAGAACATTTATGTATAGCTATATGTATGTATGTACATTAGGGTGCATCGATATTTCAAATTTGCGGTATTTTAAAACGATTAAACGCAATTTTAAATTGCCTAATCAGCCTATTTTGAAATATTTCTGAATTTCAATATCCTAATTCACAATTTCGTCTATAGTCCTAAGGTTGCTAAGGTTTACCCCGCTCGGAGTTAAAATTATTTTTTCGTGACCATCTTGGATTCCTCCACCAATTAAAAGAAAAATTGAATTGGCAACATTTCATTTCGTCATCTCTCAATTTATATAATAAAATCGCTCCAACACCCATATCGAAGCGACATAGTTTTTTGTTGTTATACACGCAATCGGACTATTATCTACACTTTCTTTGAACGAACTTTTTTACTGCCTCTGTCACTTGATATTTGTGTTACGTAGACATTTGTCAGTGTATTTTTTACTATAACATTTTTGTATAGTTAGAATTTAAGAAGTATTTGTTTAACTGCCTATTAGCATGGCACTTTTACATTAACATCAACTAAAATTTGACTTTTGATTACCCCAAGTACTTAATTACTTTGAATTGGATGTATATCGCCATAAGATCGTAAATATTTCAATCCAAATATTAGGCCTGATCAATAATTTTAATAAAAAAAGGGCTTATCTGTACAATACAGTTTTCAAATTAAGTTTATTGTTGATTTGTATTTTAAAACCAGAAACCTCTTATGTAGGCCGAGTTATTATACATTTTTGAATACATAACAAAATATTTTATTTGTTGGCTGTATAATTTGTAGATATTTTTAATTAATAAATTAACTATTTGGCATCCCAAGATTAAAACATAAAAATCACACCTTTTTTCGATCGTTGGAATAAAGCAAATAGTCTTCTAAAATAGTTAACAATCTTAAAGGAAAAAATCAAAAAAACACTGACCTATTCGAAATAATTCTATGTACATATGTGTATCGAGATCTATGTCACATCGAATTTCGACCCTGAAAATTTAATTACCATTCATCATTAAAAACTTACATTTATTTCATGATATTGATTATAACTTCGCTTTGCCCGTTCAACTTTCAGCTCCAATTTTCGTTGTAATGTTCTACATGTTGAACTTGAATAATTTGTCTGCTTGCCATTGTCTATTATTTTCTTCGTAAATTGTTGTTGTTCATCTGTACAGCTAACATTCGATGGTGTTCCTTTAAAAATTACATCTAAATCTAAATTATTATTTGATGAGTCGTCACTTTCCGTAATATCATTTTTGACCTACAAAATTGTTGAAAAGTTAAAATAAAAAACTGAAAACTTTCCGAATAAATTATCAAAAAAAAAAAAAAAAATACTTAACTTATCACCACTATCAATTCCACTGTCTACCATTCCAAATGATGTATTTTTGTACTTCTCTAATTATAACTAATGGAATGCACAATAAAAACAGCTGCACACAAATGAAGTTGTCAAACAAATTTCGCCATATTTTTTCTATTGATTTTCTATCCGACGGCGGAGAGGTAAATGTGGATTTTGTTACGGTGAAGCCCAAAGAAAAAGAAAATTGTGGATATTGTTGGGAAAAGTTTTCAAAGCAATCGAATATTATATGGAGCTTTTACAAGCTTTTTTTTTTAAAAAAAAAAAGAAAACTCGATTAGTTAAAAATGAAACATTTTTATGGAAACAATAATAAACAAAATTAATCTTTGTTTAGAGTTAGACAAACACCCTGAAGTATCCAGTGGCTGATATGCTTTTTAGTTGAAAGGTCAGCTTCGAAAACTAAACCAACGCCCATTGCATTTCGTCTCTGTGACGTTGTATAGACGGGAGTCCGAAAAGTATTCTAACAAGAATCAAAATAACATGATGAATAACGGTTAACAGTTGTTGTTGTTGTTGTTGTTGTTATAGCAAACCTGTAGCTTTAGACGATGAACTTCAATTGGAATCACCGATAGAATTGGTAATGGTTCAATAAGAATCTTAGGCAACGATCTTTCTAAGCCTTCTTCTTCAGTCGACCATCTAGCCCCTTCAATATATAGTCCAGTTATGTAGCATCCCTGTAAATATCAATTAATAGAAGATTTTTTTAACTACAGGTATCCCTCCTACAACACGGTTTCACTCTTAACACGAAAAGAAAATTGCAGAAATTCACATAACACGGTAAACTATAGCACGATTTCACTGGAACGCGATAAGAAAATTGCAAAAAATGCATGTATACTTGCTTTTAAGTCTCCTACAGCACGGTTTCGTACAACATGTAATTATGTTTGAATTTATCTACCGTGTTAAAGGAGGGATACTTGTATTTAAGAACTAACCGCCGTTGGTCTTTCTTCAACATCATCGGAATTAATGAATTTTGTGACAGCCGTAAATAGTGTGGAGCGATCTAATGGCCAAATATTTTTTCGACAAGCGATCTATTAAATTTAGAAGGATTTTCAAATTTGATTCATTTGGAATGTTGAACGTAAAATATAAATCTTACTTGAACCAAAGCTGTCAGATAACTTTCGGGAATATGTAATCCAGATAGCCACATAACAAGTGGCTCACCAGATGCGGACCAACCTCTATATTGATCAGATCGTCTCTGTTGATGTTTTTAATTATTTTACTTTTTATATAAAATTTGTTAGCAATTGAACCTTGATGTGATTCATCCATGCTCCCAATTGCATACATGTGTCTGGTGCTAAACGTCTCCAATCCGATGGTAATTGACCATTAAATAGAGAATTGGCAATATTGTCCAGCACCGTATCCATTCCAATTTCTCCGGCAATTGCCTATTTTAAATAATGACATGCAATATGTCTGCAGGTCAAATATGAGATTAAATACGTACCTTCCTTAGTAAAATTAATGTTTTCGATATTCTTTCAACGAGAATATTAAATCGTTCCAGCTCTTGCAACAGAACAACTCCGGTTGGCGTCAGGTTCATTTGAAGTGTTTTTTGAATATACCAAATTTCAAAGGTTTTTGGAACTTTCTCAAGTATATCGGCGGCTACATTATCAATAAATTCATCGCGACTTATTCCGCTTGTACTATCATCTATGAAATTGAATATAAAATATAACGTTTGCGATAAAGTGTCAACACCATATCATATCATGCGCCGTGTGGTGACAGTTGTGCGTCTCTTTAGAAAGAAATTAATAGAAAATGATTTCATCGCGCGCTGTAAGAGTGTCAGAACTAATATCATCATATAACATTTGTAGATATGATAAGTAGGAGAAGATGTAAGGGGAATTCTATCATTTTATCCAAAACCATAATACCCCCCCCCCCCCTCAACCCACACCCCAACCCACATTTATACAAAATTTGAAGTGCCTGGCTCATGATTTAGTGGGAGAAAATAGACATTTAACATCAAAGAAAATGTGTATGAATGTGACGTGAGTGGGGGTTGCGGAAATATTGAAAA
>JANSTT010021772.1:0-43824 GCA_026745375.1 Platyura marginata | reverse complement strand
ATTTTCGAACTCACAGATGACTTTTCGAAAATAAAGGTCATATGACCATAGTCACGAGAAACAGAATCTGGGTGCTGATCACCTGTGATACATAAAATGTTATGCCCTTTATTTATTGACGACCATCTAGAACTTATTTAAATTTACTTTGATATCCAAACATAATGAATTATAAGTAACTTTTATAACAATTTACCATTTGTTTGTTTATTTATTTGTTTATTTATTTTATTTGCAAATTTTTGCAGACTACAACCAAACTATTCCGAAGCGAACACCATAAAACTTTATTTATATGTAACGGAAAATGTTTTACACCATATAAAACAATTCAAAAACGACTCTGACAATAGTTAGTTGAATTGCTGTTCTATTTTGAAGAACATAATAGAGACTGCTTTACATTTTATTTGGCTAAAAATAATTATTCGTTATACTAGATTTCACAGAAAATAAATAGCGTATCACTATTGCAGTGTATGGTTAAATTATTTTAAATTTAACTTTTGATTTTAGACAATTTTTTTTAAAACTGGTGATAATTAATTCAAAATTATGCAATTTGATACTCCAATATTATCTAACAAAAAATTAATTAATTTAAAAAAAAATATAAAACTATATTAAGAATAAAAATATTGCAATTGATTTATAACCCTTCGCAGACGTCAAAAAACAAAAAGTCAGTTTTGATAAATTATAATAATATATGCAGTTACTCAAGTTAAGTTCCGAACAAGCACAAAAAAATTGAAAATCATAAGTTTTAGCAAAACTACAAAAAAAAAATTAAAAAATCATTTTGTAGTACTATTAACAAAATCAACAAGAAAAAACACGATTTAAGGTACTGCCACACAGAGCGCGGTCTGCCCGCCGCGATTTGTCACTTTTTAACCGCGCAGCAAAACATTCTCTTGTAATACACATATACTTATGTACGAGTACACAGAGCGCGGTCTTCCGTTTCAAGGTGAGAACGCCGCGGTCAGAATGTATATACAAAATATTTTTTGTCCGCGGCGGTCTGTCAACAATTTATATTGCTGTGGTTGCAATTTTGGTAGAATTGAATGAATTTTTGGTAGATAATGTGAGAAAATATCCATTTATTTTTGACATTAGTAATAAATTTGACCGCGGGCAAAAAATATTTTGTATTTCAATACATTCGAAAATCTGACCGCGGCGATCTTGCCATGAACGCCGCAGCAGACCGAGCTCTGTGTGCCCGGATGCATACATATACATATGTGTATTACAAAAGAACGCCTTGCCGCGCGGTCAAAACATGACAGACCGCACTCTGTGTGGCAGTACCTTTAGTTGGTCGTTGCAAGAATAGGTTATGTAATTTCTTCAGTTTTTGTTATTATTGTTGTTCCCTGTTTATTACGATGGTAATTATATAGTATAAAAAACATGTTTTTTTTACAATGTATGTGATCGTTTTAATCTCCGGGCAATCGCTGCAGACCGCTTTCTGTGTGTCGTCTCCAGACCGCTGACGGTCGCGGTCAGATCGCGTATGGCAGAACTTCATCCTTTAATTGTAATATTAAAAAAAATTCAAAAATTCATTGCACAAATTCCTCTCAAATTACAATCCGCACAAAAATTTTAATTAAATTAAATAAAACAGAAAAATTAATAATTTCAGGTGTTGCCTTTGTTAAATAATACCATATTTAATCGGTTTGGCATGGAAATAACCAATTTTAATTTGTATTCTGCACCTATAATGCACCATAACGGCAATTGAAATTTTATTGGAACAACGATGGACCAGAATGTTTATTTTATTAGCTCCAATGCTTGGCTCTTTTCTTCTTCTTCCGTTTTAATTTCTCCTCGGATTGTATTGGTTCCGATTCCACAGAAGAGCTCTAGTCTAAAGAAACAGGTGGATGCCCCTTTTCTTGCCAGCTCGTCGTTCTATGTCCACATGCCCAGGCACCCAGTAGAGAGTGACTTTATTAGTTCTGCCTAGTTCGTTGAGTTTATTTAGGCATTTCTGGCCCATTCTAGGGCTGATGGTGTATGAGTTCAGCGCCTTGATGGCAGCCTGGCTATCTGACAGAATTGCATTGTTTTGCCTCTGATATTTCCTATCGAGGTTTAATTGAGAACACCTCTCAATTGCATGTACTTCCGCCTGAAATATACTTGCCCAAATTACTTGGGTATGTTCCCATGGGTTCGTAGTATCTGGTTCTAAGCCCGTATACTCCCACTCCCCTTACCTAGAGTTTGGATCCGCTATTAATTCATTCCTAATAAGAATAAGTGACTTTTACCCTCTGTGTATCACTGTAATCCACTAGGCTTTTGAGACACCACTTATAGTAGTTTCAATTCCATTATGTAGGCACCATGTATTCACTTATGTTGTAATTGTTGCTTAAATGTTATAAATGTTGAATAAATGTTTTATGTTGAGTATATGTTGAATAAATGTTTTATGTTGAATAAATGTTATGCGTTGAATATTGTATGTTGAATAAAACTCAGAGCGTCTACTCTGCTCGCCGCTTGGTCGTTCGTCGCCTTGTTTGGCTCAACGAACTCGAGCTAAACAATGGATGGGCGAGGGAGATTTTAATAGAAATTTACATAGAAATAGATTTAGATTTAAAACATAATTATAAACATAATAATGTTCCATAATTTGGATTATAAATTAAAATATAAAGTCATTTCCTAAGCCTATTTTCCTGACGCTGGGCTAAAGGTTTCACTTGAAAAATATTCAATAATGTTCAGTTCAACTTCTTTCTGGACATAATTATATCCTCATCAAAATCTTCAGAAAATTTTTATTATGAGTTTGATATACACTGGGCATCAAGAGTATTCGTAAAAATTACATTATATGTAAAGGGGATTCTTACGAATACTCTTGATCCCCAGTTTAAAGGTGTAAGAAACAGAAAACTGATGCAATATAATTAGATACATATGTGATGATTATAAATAAGTATGAGTGACGTAAGATTTGTTAATTCTGTTTTATATTAAAATGTACAACTGAAGAAATCAAAATTTGTGATTTTATTATTTATATGTACAAATTTTATTATTACCATGTACAAATTTTTAGAAAATTTCCTAAGAGGTTTTTCTTGAAACGAAAATTTCAATGAAATAAGAGGTATTTGTTGGGCTAGTTATTCGATTTCATTTCATAAATACACATGCGTGATTGAAGAACATTCCACTTACGATATTTAGAATTAATCAATGTTACGAATAAATCAATGAACTCTTGCTACAGCAGTTTAATCATCTGATTTAGCCTATGTTCTTTTGCGGAACGACCAAACAGCACGATGATGATGATGTTATGCGCTTAATTTATATTAATTACTCGTACAATTTTTTTTATTTAACAAAAGATAAAAGATTATCTATCTATATGTACTTTTGGATCATTTTAATTTACCATGTTTCCAGCCAACAAGAGCCACCGGTCATTTCTTGACGTACATTTTCTTGACATAATCTTTTATAATCTAACTATATGTACATCATCGATATATTTATAAAAATATTATTCCTCTTTTATATTTTATGATCATTTTTTTCTTCTTGTTTTCCATTTTACATTATATAAAAAACAAAGAGTTCCAAGTCAAAGGCAAGATAATAATATGTTGCAACATATGCATTTTTAAAAAGCATATTTTATATAAAAATTGTATGCAAAATTATAACAATAATCGATAAGAAAACTGTTTTTTACATATACACGAATTATGCGTATAAAATGGAGTTCCTTACCCCTTATATTATCATGAAAATGATGATCTTAATTATTTTTTAAGCCATGTCAAAAATTGTATATTCTTATCTCAATGTGCACCGCTAAATTTACCATCGCATATAACAAAGTAGTCTTTCTAAAGGAATTCTAGCTGGAGGACAAATATATTTTAATGCACTTTATTGAGCAAAGAAAAAATAAAAATTATACGAATATCGTCTAGTTGGCATTATAAAGTTCATCTGCCTTTTTCGGTTGAAGAAATTGTGGCCTGTCGCTGTCGCATGATCACAATTTTTAAATTTTGATTGGCATGGTATGGATACGCAATAATATTTTTTCAGAATAACGTACATTATAATGGGCCCAGGTTATAAAACATGGGGAGAAAATGTTAATTTACTATCTTCTTTATATGATCGAAATTAATATTCTGGTCGAAGGGAATCATTAACGCTTACGGCTTTATATACTTAGTAAGAATGTCCTTATGTTAGTGAAAATAATAAATTTCGACTAGCAAGTAACCGTTATTTTCTAAATTTCGAAATAAAAATATATAAAAGAATAAAAAAGATATTTACCATAAGAATTTTCTCAGTTCCACATCAGGGTATTTATGCCATTTAACCAGAGTTCGCAATATTTTCAATTGGTTAATAATTCCACTCTTATAATACTTAAATTTAGAAAGAGAATTATTACTGTTCCTACAGAGGGAATGTAACTTCTAGTCTAGATGTTTCTAAAAAAAAAAAAGATGAATCTTTCACTCTATATCAATGGGTTTGCAAAAATTAACCTAAAAGTACACCTCCATACTTGCCGGGGTTTAAGGGAGGGGCGACTCGTGAGAATTATTGATCCTAACATATGTTTTTAAGAACATTTTGAAAATAACCAAAAAATATTCAAATTCAACTAAATCTGTTCAGGGAGACTTTTCTTTATGTTTTTTGTGTATTATTATATTTTTAAAAGTTAACCCTTTAAAGACACCGACATTAAAAGATTAACGTTTTCTAAAAATTAAAAATTTACGAAATTGTTTAAAATAAAAAAAAAAAATTTAAAATTCTGAGAATGGTGTGTAGCTTTTAGAAAATTTTTGATTAACCCTTTCTTGCTCAAAATGATAAGTCATACATACAAACACACTTAATGGATACATTTTTAATTATATATTTAGACATTATGAATACGCACATTAGGGATTTTGATAGATCTATTACAAAAAAGAAAAAAATCAATAATGGCAACATTATTTTTAAATGATTATTAAGTTACAATGTTTTTGCGAATTAAAAGTGCAAGCCGACTGGAGTAGTCAATGGAGGTATTAATAATATGTAGGTTGTCATTATCATCGATCGTTGATCTGAGAATATACAAACAGAGATTTAATCTTCTTGTTTTTTTATAAAAGTTACCATGATTTAAGAATATGTTGATTTTTTTGGCCGGATGCTGTGATCTCAATTGTTACAATCATATCAACAACAATTAATAGTTCCCGAAGTACCAAACAATTCTTGAAAAACATATTTTCAGAAATATTTTCATTCTTTATAATTACTAAAACTCAAAACAGGCTGAAATAAATAAACTATACAACTATACTTGACTTTCTCCCGTAGGTTAAAATTCATAAACAAAATCACTAATTGCTCATCTAAGTGATTAACTTGTCATAACTATAATTAATAATTATTATTGTCACTTACCAACCTACCTAACCTACCAACATTTTAAAGAGCATGTATGTAAATCAATATTCATTATAATTCACAAATATTCTGTAGCTGGTAATCCAATAGTTTGCAGTAAGGATTGACTCGATAATCACTGGCATCTTAAATTAACAAGCTAAGCATAAATAATTCCATTAATAATCGATAGTAATAAGCGGCTTAACCAGTTATCTATATAATTTGAAATAACTTTTATAGAAATTTCCAGATATGACAGTAAAGATTATTTTGTGCTAACACCTTCAATTCTTCAATATTAAGTTAAGACTAAAAAAAAAACAAATTGATAATGTGTAGTTATAATTAATCCAAAGTTATCGACTTTTCCGTTTACTCCTTTACCGGTAAATGGTTCTACATAAAAAACAGTTAATCGGAAAATTACCGATATTTAAAAAAAAATTTATTGTTATCTAATCTAATTTTTGTCGTTTTATAATTCTACATGTTAACTTATATGTACTGCACCTACATTTATATGATCTTCATTTTGTCTTAAGTATATTTAATTAACTAACTAATATATGCCTATGGATTTCAACGTTTAGATTTAGATTTAGAGTAATGAAAAATTTACCTGAATTACCGATAAATTTAAATTTGACCGATAAAACCGCAATTTTGCAATTTTGACCGATAAAACCGGTTAATCGTTTACCGGTAATAGATTCTCTAGGTATAATTTGTAAAAAATAAAAAATTGACTCGAGTTTTCAAATAGAAACATGTGGGGAGATCAAAAATCGGATCACAAATAGCTAATCATTGGCGGACTAAAAATTAATAAGGTCCAGTTCAGTTATTACAATATTTTATTTAACTTGACATGAATCTTGATTGTCTGTCTGTCTGTTTATCTCAACTTAATTGAGGTCCTTTTTTAACCAACTTTCACACGTCCTAGAGAGCTGAAATTTTGTCCTTAGCTTAATCTTATGGAATATTTTAATCTATCTAATGACGCATCCTCGAATGGCCTATTCAGGATTCATTATAGGAGATGTACAATCGTTAAATAAAAGGTTGTACCGTAGAGTGCCGAATAGAGTATCTCCAATAATACAAGTAGTGTACCACTGGTATACTATGTATTAGGTAAAATGTGTCAAATATAGTATATCATGGGTATATTATTTGGATCTAATCTTATCATTGCCATCGATGAGAAATTTTAAGAAAAGATAAAAATAAAGAATACATATACAAAGGTTTTGCTTAGATTATATTACTCCGACGAACTGTCAAACAACAAGACTGAGTATCAAATACAAAGAGTCAAACCATTTTCTTCATATATATTTTGTAGAATTTTGTAAATGTTGTAGAGTGCCGAATAATATATGTACATACCTTCCCAAATAGGGTACCCTAATATGGTTGGTTGATTGGTTGGTACTGTACCCTGGTATACTTTTTGGATTTGAATATCAGGGTTAAAAAGTAGCATTTTCCATAAAGTGTACCATAATATTATAATCGGCACCCTACGGTACCCGAAAAACGTACATTTACTTGTTTTATTAATAAAAAAAGGAAGAAGAAAATCATTAATAATAATAATATTAATATTTTTTATTATATTTTTTTTTTAAATATTCTACTGTAACATGACTAACGATGGAATTTCATGAAAGAATAACCATCATGCATGTCGGTAACACCCATATTTGTCGTCTATACAACCGCCATATTGCAAAAGTTTATATCTAAATAAAGCTGTCAAATATTAATTTATTGGCGAATAAAGCAGTAAATAAATTTTATGAAATAGACAAAAAAGAAAATAAAAATCAATACACTAAATATTTGTCGAAATTTATTTATTTATATAAATGAGAAATGTCAAAATAACACAACAAACATTTTTGTAATATTCGACTTATTTGTGTTATAAATGCATACAACCTCTTCGCAGAGTTATAAATATATATTGCACATAAAGAACGTCGGTGGGACATCTTCAGTATTACTACATTTTGATAAGGAATATTAATTCGCACCATGTGGTTAAATTGATTTGCTGCCTTGCAGTTTTCAAAATTGTTTTTAGATCTTCTTTTATAATAAGATACATAACATATTAAAATAAATATATACACTTATCTTATACAAACAAAGATAATAATAGACTAATTGTACGAACATTCAATAGAAATATGTATGTAGTTTTTTTTATAGTGAATAGTTATTAGTAAGTGCAGGCTCCTTGGTTTGATTTTCGGTCAAAATCTTTGATTAGAAAATAAAGTATCTACTGAAAAAGTAAGTAACACGAAGACAATTTCACTGTTAACAAAATGGCAACGCTTAAAAATAAATGGCGGTGAAATTGCGAACATTTGTAAGGTTTCCGTAAAAAGAACACCTCAAGTGCTGCATTTTTCCATAAAAAATTATATGTCAATTAATATATCTATATTCGATTCTGTCGTGAGCCTACTATGATTATGAAAATCTATTTACGTCCGTTCTAGCATTAAAAAGAAACGTGATGTCTTTAATGTTGAGAATGAAGGGGACAATATTGTTAAACGCGTCCAAATATCTGTTGCAGGATGCTGATGATATCAACATATCTATATATTCTATATCTATATTTATATCTATATCTATATCTTTTAAATCCCTGTAAAATGAGAAATATTAGCACGAAACAATGTGAAATAGCTTTAATTTGTGAGAATGGCCCCGTCGCGTGGAGAATCAATTGATTTATCCGAAAATGATCAAAATTAAAAGTCGTTTATTTCTTAGGTAATTTTAATCAAAATAATTACAGAGAAATTTTCACTCCATAGTCTTCTAGTGTTCGAAAACTTTCATTTATTCCAGCATTTTTTGGCAAATACAATTTTTTGAAAAAGTTATGCTACAAAAAATTTCAATATACAAAATTGTTTTGAAAAAAAAAAATTATTAAATTTTTTTTCCTACATCTTATAAAACTTAAAAAACTTAAAAATACGAAAAAACCTCATGTTGAAATAGCTTTTCGTTTAAAAGTTATTGGTCTTTTCTTCCTCAGCGGAGTCCAACGGATTAAAAAGGGTTAGAAAAAAAAAGAAAAACAAATAGAAATTTTAGGCATAACTAGATATTGAATCAGCGACAGATCGTGATACGTGTGACCTAAGATCACTAAGCCAATCGCATTATCTCTGATATATTTTTTAATGATTTTCGCCCTATCTTTCTGTTAAAACATAAAATTTAAACTAATTACACTTTTGCGACTGAACTTACGTTAACATTATTATGTATATCCAAATCCATGTTCCAGTGTATATTCACAATTATTTAAAGTGTAAAGTAAGTAAGATAAGGATTGCAATCCTTGGACCTCGAAGTGAAAATTCTGTTAGTAGTTCTCGAGTAATCTCCATTTCGGGTAGTGGTGGATTATTAGTTAATATTAATTAATTTGTACACATAATGTAGATAATTTAAGTTATTCTTTAGTTTTTGGGGTTATGTGGATATTTCTTGATGTGAAGTCTTGAAGTCTTGATTTGAATTGTAAAAAAAGAATTAATTTATCAATTGGGAGGCACGAAAAAAAAATTTACATTCCTTCACTTTAAGCTCTGTCTTTTTTGCTTTTTTTCAAAATGCTCCTTTTTAAAAAATGATTTAATCTAATTTCTTACAACTAAACGGACAAACTAGACAAGTGGACACCCAAACACCCACACACTACGAATACACTTCTTCGATTTGACAGCTGCACTTTGGGTTGATGCATTACACTAGGTGCGATGAAAAAAAAAACACCATAAATTTACGGGAATAACCAAAATTTTAAGAAGTAATCAGTTTTTAATAATAATTTAATAACTGGCACAAAATTATTTTTGGCATAAAAAATAGCCCGTATGGAAAAATCTTCGTGTATTATTCAACAATACCATAATTGAATTTTTGTGTGGAAAATTTTGAATATTTTTTATTTTAATAGAAACCATACCCAATACCGTATGCCCAATACCATATGCGCTCATTGCACAATCCTTATACTCCTTTTTATCAAAGCGTAATTTCAGTTTCATAAAAAAACACTATCCTGAAATTCTTAATTTATTAAATTTATTTTTCTGTTATTGTATTTATTTATTTATATTTGTCAATTCGTATATTTTTCAAATTCATATTTATGTGTATTGATGTTTTTTCTGTAGTACTAACATTTTTCAGTGTTTGTGAACCGCTGTTCTATGTGACTGACTTACTAGCTTACTATGAAAGAGAAAAAAACCGAAAAGAAAAAAATCACATTGAAAAAGAAAACAATTGTTTTGTCTTCGAATCGAAATAGTAATGGTAAAGACTCCTAAAGTGTAAACAAACCTAATAAAACAAAAGTCAGTAGTCAGTACATAATAATTATTATTATTAATTAATATATAAAAAAAATGTAGATCATCATTAACACTTCTATTCTTGCTTCTATTGAAATTTGGGCTTAAAGTAAAAAATAAGAGAATATTTATATCATATACACATACCTCACAGTTGCAATTAAAAATTCATCTACATATAATGTATTGATGGTTATTATTTTTATAATATTTTTTCTAACTATATTATCCATCTTATAGGTATACCTACGTATCTATGAACATTGTGTTTAAATTACCTACACTTTATGGTAAAATGATTCTTTTTAGACTTTATCTTTCAATAATTATTGTTATGAGCTTTAAGACTCACACCAAGCAAAAATAAAAATCGAAAAAACAAACATCAAGTTTCGTACAGACAACATTGTCTGTCAATCGCTTATAAACCATGTAAAATTAATAAAAAAAAAAAATTAAAAATATTTAATACACTTTCAACGCCTATATACATACATATATAGAGAAACGGGACTTTTTTAATAACTTATATATGTATGTGTATGTATGTTACAAATTTGTTAAGGTAATAATAATTGTTGAGGCACTTACTTTTGTAATATGTCCTTTCAAAGCTAATAAAAAAAAATGTTATTGTTGGAGAAAGAAATGTTTATAGTTTTATATACATATTAATGACATTTTGTACCTCCTATATTTTTTAGCTAATTATTAGGTGTTAAAAAATTAAATTGGCAAAGCGAACAATGTACATTGTACATATAAGTAAGTATGTATGAAAATAATATACTCAACAAAATTGTGTACACTTAGAAGCAGATAGTACAGTGGTACCTCGGTATACGTCCGCTTTGAAATAAATCCAAGTTAGTATACGTCCTGTTACGGACGCCAAGAATGAACACGACCATTGTTTGGATAACGATTAGCGTGCGTCAAATAGTGCACGCTTATGTCCTCGATCGATTAAATTCGGTTTTTTGGAGAGAGAGTAAGACCTGACAGATCTTTAGTAAACGTGAAATCTGATTATTTTCTACCAGATCCAAGTAGGGAGAATAGATAGAAAAAAAAATTAAAGATTGTTAAATTTTCATTAAATTCATCTAATTGCTTATTTATTTATGTAGTTTAGTACGAAGCAGTGTTTAAATGATTTTATACAACCCTATCAATGTCTAATAAGCCAATAACAATAGGATTTTTTTTCATTGAAACGGATTAATTATTATCCATTTATTTCTTATGGGAAAAATTCGTTTGGAATACGACGTGTTCTGTGTGGTATATATCCAAGGAACTGGCTGATGGATATGTACATATGCCGAGGTAACATTGAAGGAAGATAATATTTCTTCTTATTATTTAAATTCACTTTTTTTATTTGTCACATTCATTTATTTTTAATTAATTATAACAAACTTTTTAATTAAATTATTTTTAAAATTGTTTAAATTCTTTTTAAACAAATTTGATTGACTGACAAAAAGCTACTGATTAAAAACTTTTACTATGTAACGATCCC
The DNA here is from genome assembly GCA_026745375.1 of Platyura marginata. Classification (NCBI taxonomy): domain Eukaryota; kingdom Metazoa; phylum Arthropoda; class Insecta; order Diptera; family Keroplatidae; genus Platyura; species Platyura marginata. The sequence continues at coordinate 32,430 of JANSTT010021772.1, read as the reverse complement.
CTTTGGTTCGTTCCATGTTGTTAAACTATTTGTATTTATCGATGTTGTTATTATTATTATTTAAGCTTATTTGTAATTCATATAAAAGCTCCTCTATCTGTCCTGTCCGTCTAAATCCATTCCTGTATTTCCATTTTGAAAAGAGTGGGGTATTTGCGCTGGTCAAGAATCGAGATCGATGGAAAGTGGAAGACGATCGCTAGCAGAAGAAGCGACCAGACGTGATTATAAGCACATAATAAATAATATTAAAATCACAGTTTAAACATAAAATAAAAGTTACACGTAACATACAAAAATTTACTACCGAAGGATGTTGGGAGGAAACAACGATTAAGCTTGGACATACTTATCTTGAAGAAAAAAAGATAACTACCAAAAACGATAGGAAGATACTGATGAAGAAGAAACATACAAAAAAAGACAAAGGCACCAATTTAAATACACGTGTTCCTTTTCCTAATTTCCTTTAGAATTAATCTTAAGTTTTTTGTGAATAAAGTAGATTTCATTTAAAGTTAACGTGCTTCTTTTAATTAATTTCATTTTTAGTTTTATAAGAAACGTATGTAATGTGCCTAGCGAGCCAAAGAGCTTTACAACTAAAACATTATTTTTTTAAAAAATTAAATATTGATTAAACAATTAAATTTAAAAACAAAGTAAAAAAACCAATTTTACAAAACAAGTAGGGATGTAACTCCACATCATCCTTCTTCTTTTTTTTCTTGATCTACCAATAAACACAATTGTGTCGTTTTGATACCACTATATAAACATTTATCTCAATGATATGACATCTTCTTGTGCATGTGTTGAAATGCAACACTTTAGGCGTTTCTCCTGGAAACCTTACAAATCCTCGCCATTTCACCTCGTTCCTTTAAGCACTGTCATTCTGATATAATGCAATTTCTAGTTTTTAAGTGCAATCCAACCACCCGGCCTCAGACTAAAGTCAACACACCAGTGGAAAACATTCTTTTGTTTCACCCCAGTCGATCTTGAACCCGGGACCTCCCGCTCTAAAGGCAACCACTTAATCAACTGAGCCATTTGGTCGGTATATCCAGGTACCACTGTATATGAAAAACTGCTGTAATGAAACTAAAGAACTTCCACAAATACACAACCATGATGTGTGATTTTAGTGAAAAGTTGAACCTATGAAAAACTTCTGAATTTTTACTTTTTTTATTTTATGTATAATAATTTTGTACGGAGGGTCAATAATTTTTGATACCATTTTATACATTTCCAAGAACAAATTATGCAACAATTACCCCTTAAAATACAAAAAGCTTTTAACACTGCCCCTACTTGAGAAAATTATAATATTAAAAAAAATTACATCAATATACAAAATTAACACCACCACCCCTCCGCCATGACATAAATCTCCGTATGCGACTGGAAGAGCTTATGATTGGTATAGGTTTTATCAATCAAAATTGGATATGTACTCGTCTGTGTGTCTAGCCGAAATGAAATAACGGAATAATTATTAAAAATATATCTTTGTTTTCTTCATAAAATATTTAGTTTGTAGGGTAGAGTGGGGCAAGATGCGACACAAGGCAAGACGCGACATTTGTCATAACATGTAAATATCAATGTTTATAAGAATTTTTCTATTTTAAATGGATGGGAGGACTATTAGGAAGAATTTGATGATATAAAACCGCTGCTAACTTCAATAAATAAATATATTTTCGTGGTTTTTGACCGTACTTTTAATCATATGCAAATTGATTACAGTGCCATAGCGATAGGTCTTGAAACTTCTTATTCTCTATCAGTTTTATTATATTTATTTTTTTCTGAAATCCAAATATTTTACGAGCAAATCATTAAAAACCCTAGAAATTCATTAAAGTGATTAAAGCGCCATAAAGGTAGGTCGTGGAAATTTTTAGTCTATTAACGAAATCTTCATTTTTGCATTCTCTATAATTATTGTCATATTCATTTCTTCTACCGACTTTCAAGTATATCAAAATTATGAGCACACTGTACCACAGCCTTCCCTATACCTTGTCTGATTTGCTCCAAAAACAATAGAGATCAGCTTTCTAGCTTCAGCTGCTTCAGTTTCAGACGGACTAGTCTACCAATTTTCTGATGTTAATAATGAAATTCATTTGATGTAAGCTGCTCTGTTTGTGCCGATAAATGGAAGCTAAGCAAGCCCGGGGGAGTTTGGATTCAATATATATAAAGTGCCCACGAATTATGCATGACCGGAGGAGCATCTAGTTTTTTCGGGTTTAAGTGCAATAACTGCAAAATTTTAATGTGCAATTTTTTTTTCCTTATTATTTATGAAAAAGTTGTTTTTATGGAGTCAAAGACTAAAATAATGTTTGAATTATGTAAAAAACTTTTAAAACTGGATATAATAAAGATAGATTCTTAAAATATATTTTTTGTGTCTCGTCTTTCCCCACTCTACCCTAACTTCGTCCTTATATTACCACAAAAAAATTATAAGAATTCACTCACATTAAAAAAAGTCTTAACAAAAGAAAAACTTTAATATCCGGTCAATTGATAACAAATTCATATTAATCACAATAAAAAACATTAATTATCTTTCTTAATATATTTTCGGATATCCTTTATTTTTCAGCACCTTCTTTATTCTTTTTGGCATTAAATCTACCAATTTTTTTATGTAATGCTAGCCTCTATATTATGCCATTCTTGAAGTAAAAACTCTTTAAGCTGTTCCTTGCTGCTTATATTATGTTTTTTTTACTTTAGTGTCTAGTTGTTCCCATAAATTTTAAATCGGGTTTAAGTTTGAAGACTGTGACGGTGTCACCAGTACTTTTGGGCAATTTTAAAGTAATAATAGACGCGTATCTTCCGCCTTTTGATAGAATTGTCTTGATATAATTTAAATTTATACACAATTCCTAGTTTAGCCGCCCTTTGTTTCATATTATTTTTTAAAATGTTTATATACATGTTTTTATCCATGTTTCCATTTAAACCACCGCCATGTGTTACAATTGGTCTTAAATATTTCATTTTCATCCCTTCATTTATTCGTCTATCACTACCTAATACTGTAGTGAAAGTTTATAACTACGTAGGATCGCCTATTTGTCGCAAGACGTTCAGTTGTATTCAAAATTGGTAGTCCGTTGATTGTTTGTACACACTACAAAACTTCCAAATTCATAAACTAAAAGACAATCGTCCCATATCGAAGATACAATCTTCCAATATTAATTGTTGCCAGTATGTTTAATGTTAGAGGTAATCGCCTGTGTGAAGCTTCCAAAAATATTTTACAGACCTGTAGTATTTTTTCTGGTCTATGCTTACTTATCAATTACATTATAATTTTAGAACATTTTTTACAAAATTTTAGGGAAAGTTCATCCATGGCGGATGGAAAATTCTCTTTTAGGATTTATATTCGAAAAATACGCTAAATTATCGGGTACCCGGATATCCGAGTACTCGGGTTGAAAACATTAAGTACGACACATTTTCTAAACACAACCAACTATACGCACTGAGGATGACTCTAACAGCCAGAATAACATCTTTAAACATCTGTACAGTCAATAAAAAATGAATAAAATGAGACTACCTATTTCGCTCAATTTTAGTCAGAAACAGATTTATTATAAAGCCATTGTGAAATCAAATAAATGGCAATTTTTGTACAGACAGCCAGTTTACATTTTATCAGTTCTTTTTTTCCTAACTAAAACATCCCCTCAGGTAAAAAACTGAACTTTATTTTCAGTTGTTTTCAATAAGTAAATATATATTTACTTTAAATTTGAAGAAAGCCGTACCTCTCTCTGTAGTCAATTTGTCAAAGGTAACATATTTACTACCGATTCCATAACAACTCACCTGGCAAGGTAATTTTTTTTTTCTTCTTTTTTTATCAAATCATTGTTCGTGTTCGGATACCATCCATAGGTATATACATATGTATATGTTAATACAAAGAAAATACGTTTCTTTTTTTTAGGACAATACGTAAAAACGGTATTCAATCAGACATTTTTCATTCCATTGATATGGCTTACTCCCCCCGGTACTATATTGTATCAATCAGTATTCGACAATGTCCTGTTTAATAAGTATAATTAAAATAATGTTATTCTTACGTTAAATTTTATATTTCAGAAATTAATCATTTTACTAAAAATGTTACTCACAATGTTTCATCAAGCAGTCCTTATTAATTATGTACAACTTGTATTTATAACATATTTTTTTTCTCTCTCTCTTTCTCTCTTAATAAATTAAGTATCGGGATTGTGTTAACTTATCTAATTAACAATAATAAATTATTAATTTTTGGTATACTTTTCCTAAATACACTTATAACACATAAACAACTAAAAATCACAATTCTTCATTTAATTGATACATATATTTAAAAACAAACAATGACTTGATTTGTGAGATACTCACGAGTTCTTTCATCTTTTAACTATGATGATTATAATGATCATGTTGATGATGATGATGCTATGATCTTGCAAACAACTCTTTACATTTATGAACTTGACTCAGAACACGAATGATACGATCGTTCAAAATTTTTATCGATTTTTCAGGCAAAGATGGCAGAACATCTCTTACATTATTTAATGTTGTCGTTTCGTACAAATTTTGCAATAGAATTCCCACACCTTTTTGTCGAAGATTTTGTAATGCATTTATAGTGGATCGTCGAAAAATACATAAATTATCCAATAGTAGTCCATGATATGCTTCGTATTTTTTCAATAAACGATATCCGTGCAACAATCCCGATTCATTGTCCAAAAACACTAATAGTTGAGAGTTCTGTAGACGTGCCAAATTATGTGCCGGAGCTGTCATCATATCGGCATTCCATTGATAGTTGTATAAATTATTAACTACCCGATCTAAATTTGCAATAAGATAGTCAAATACAATAAGGTCCGACCATTGGGCAAGTTCAACAAATCGTGACAGTATTGTACTGTTAAGTTTATTGTTTAACAATCGTTCCGATTGACTGTCATTTGGTTCGACCACTCCTAATCTGTTTAATAGATTTTTCGAATGACTCAATCCTTTCGTTATGTTCATAATATCCAATTTATTCAGATGACGTTCAAGTGATTGAAATGGCATTGGAATTCCGGCCGCTTCTAAGCCGGGTAACCACCGTGTTAAAATTACGGGCTTAAATGATTTCCATTGTGCATTTTTAATATCTTCGGCCGCTAATTCCCATGTATTTGATGTAATATCTACAATCGATGCTGCACTAGGTACAATATTCGAAAGGTTCAGTAATTGTCCTAAGTAAAAGCTGAATAATTCTCCTTGTATTTGATCGGTATTTTGACGATATCGGGCACATGCACGTTGACCATCCTGAAATATGACCAGACGATTTTGCATACGACCACAACCAATTTCCAATTTAAGAATTGCGTTGTTCCGTACATATTGACTCCATTTCTCTGTTTCATCATGATTAAAACCCTTTGGTAAAGCTTGCTCAACAATTTCACCCCAATACACGTCATCGCTAATTATTCCATAGAATTCGGTTTTGTTTTTTGGATCATTAGTTGATTTCGATAACGGGCTGTCATACTTAAATAGAATTTTTAATTTATCCGTTTCTTTTCGTGAAAGTCGTTTGTCATCTAGATCCTTATCAATCAAATGTCCAGATATTTCGAACGAGTTTTTATTGTTGTTTGAAATTTGTTTTGTCACAAAATTGGTTGACGTTTTATTGGTCAAAAAAGATACCGCAAATGACTTATCACGATTGTCTGTTTCAATTGATTCGATGCCAACAATCTTTGGAATATGAAAAACGTTTCCATCCGATGACATTCTATTATTGTCTATTGATGAGGAACTATTAAATATTTTGGTGATATCAATTTTTGTTGATTGATCGCCAATCATTGGAACACATATTCCTAACGCTATTCCTAAGAGAAACGCAATCATTACACTAAGCACACAAATTTGCCACTGAAATGAACATTTTCGCACTGTACCTATCGAACGAAAATCACCATTGTCCTGATTTTTTTCGACGTTACGAATTAATTGTTTGTCGTACATTTTTGTAATGTTATAAAGTTTCACATAATTTTAGGATTTCATTTTTTATCAACATTTGATATTGATTACATTTTTTTTTATGTTAATTTTTAAATTAATATTTTGTATTTAATTAAAAAAAAACAATTAATTGTAACCGACCATTTTTTTTTTTTTCAAATTTGTCACACAAATCCTTTTCATAAGTCTACATCTTGTATATTATTACAAGTATTTATGAAATATTATATACGACTTCATATATATGGAGAAAAAGACTTGCCACAATCAAGAACCGATTCTATATAACAAAACTGAACTGCTCTGCAGTAAATTTAAAATAAGACTAGCTGGTCAGATTACAGTGTGGTTGGGTTTGGGTTGTCCGTTGTCGCAGCTCGCACCTTGACAGTATGGTACGTGAAAACCACTACATAAATAAAATATATACCTATATAAAATAGAATCATGAAAAATTCCCATGTCATATTGTTGCCGTCATAGCAATTTCTCGCAGTTTACATCACATTGCAAACCTAGTAAACAAAAAGGAATTTTTTGTATGTATTTTTCTTAATTTATGTATTTTCTTGCATACAATCACACATACGTGTGTGTACCCGGTTAATGGATGATTCTTACATATTTAATTCAGAAATAATAAATAAATAAAAAAAAATGTATTGGAAAAAAAAATACTTCTAAAATGTCTTCTGTATTAAAATTGCTGTCCGATTAAGACGATAAAGATTGATCAAACAAAAAAAAAGGAGGAGCGGGCGCGATGATGACAAAAATACATCGGTAAGAGTCGCACGATCATAATATTCTCGTGTATCGATCTACTAAACAAAGAGGATCATTTACGTTGTTCCTACACACTTTTCTTGCTTTATTACAATACGACAAAAAGAGAACCACATACATATGTATAATTCCCAGAGACACTTTAGTGTACATATGATATTGAAATAAGTTCATGTAGATATATAATGTATGTATATAAATAAAGCATAACTTCTTCGAGCATATTTTTTGACTAAAATGACAGTATCTGCATTCCAAAGACACAACAATAGGGTAAAATGAGATAAGCATATCTACGCTTGCATTCTGAAAACATAATTGAAATTCATAAAGAACCAAATGGAATGAAAGTAAGATGCCCAGTTATTGGTAAATGATGTTTAAAAAATATTTTTGCATATTATTAGGTATAATTATAATTATAATCCCATGAAATATGATGGCCTTAATCGATCGATTTAGATCTGCATTAAAATTAAGATGTTTTTGAAATGAAATTTTAAATTTAAGTGGATTTGTAAAAAAAATGTTCTGATATTATAATATCAAAATTCTAAATTTAATTATTAATTTATTTCACTTTAATGTACGTCAGATTGTACAAATAATTTAATTCCACACTATTAATATGCACCGTTCGTTTCTCGTTCGAGGAGGGAATATTTGAAATTCATTCCCGATAGTTGTCAAATCTAGAGATACGAGGGCTGAGGGTTGTTAGCCTGAAGTGTGTTTTTGTGTTGAACGGTATTTTGTTAACAATTTTGTTTAAACTATAATAGTAATTATTTTCGTTTTCTTTTAATGATGCATGGGGGTAAATGGTTCTCATATGTAGATTCTAAGTTTAACTTTTATTTCGATTATTTATTTATATTTTCTTTCTTTTTTTAGGTTTTCTCCAAATATCTTTTATGATTTGCCATTTTATTCATTTAATATCATCAATAAACTACAAATGTCAGGGCCTAGGCCTCCTGTATATTTTTGTACTTAAATAAATGCAAATGCAAATAAAAATACTATAAATAAGTAAATAGTGGTACATAAACTCAATGAACTAAAAAATTATGTAAAACTAGTACAAACACTATTGATATTTACTTACTGAATGCATCTACATACATAGTTTTCTACAATTTATCTGATAAAGATAGTATTTCCTTTTGGTTCTCGAATATTAACAAAAAACCAATAAGGAAGAAATAATTGACACGCCGATTATACGTTATCCGTATAAATACTTATTTATTATCTACGACTTTGTCCATCAGTCCATAACTATTTTTTCTGTACTACAAATATATTTTAAACAAATGCTTATTGAAAATTACATGAAATTGATTGGAACTTTTTGTCCTATTAATAAAGTCTTTATTTTTTTATTCTCTAACATTTTCGTCATTTTTTCTACACTACGAATATAATTTTTGTTGTTTAGTTTAGTGTGAGAAAGAGCAAAGCAGCACTTGAGGTGTTCTTTTTACAGAAATCTTATAAATGCTCGCAATTTCAACGTTATTTTTAAGCATTGCGCATTTTAGAGATAATAACAATATTTAGACTATTTTTAAGTGTAATCCAACCACCTCACTCAGAGATGTCGAGGCTTATGGAGTAATGGCCCCCACAAAGAAGACCGTCTGGCATTCCGGTCTACAGTCTAATTACAAAAGATAGCCTCACCATTGTTTTCGTTTCTGTTAGTATTGAAAAATCCGAGGTGTGTGAAAACCACTTTTTTATATTTTGTAAAACATTCACTTTTATGCATAAAGAATAATTTTATCTCAAAACTAAAGAATTTCTCTCCAATTTTATGATTGGACGTTAAAACCAGGTAATTTTAATGAAAACCCATGAAGAAACACCAATATTTTCTTGCTACTCTTATATTTCATTATTATTTCTATGAAACCAACGTTTAAATACACAGACGGCAAGAATCGCTACGTTATCCTGTTGGAAAACCCATTTCTCTTCTCCAAACAAAAAATAGGACAGAGTTGTAATATAGCCTACAGAGTAATTCTTGCCGGATCGTAACGCTGCCATCTCCTTGCTGCAGTTAAATTCCTTTTAGTTCAGATTTTCATGATTAGCATATAAATTAGAGTGCAATTGACAAGGAGTTTTTACTGCCACTGGGGAGAATTAACGCAAAGCCAAAGAGAGTGGAATGGAGGAGTGGAATATTTTCCAACAGAATAACGAAGTGTGAGTGAAATCTTCGTTATAGGCGAATAATATTGATGTGAAACAAATGTCAATATTGTCGAAAATATTTTTTAGAAGATCAGCAGAGCTGTATTTGCTGAAGGCATTGAACATATCAAATCAGCAAAGTAAAGAAAATGACTTAAAATTTATACAAATATTAGCCAATAAAACTATCCTGCATTTTTTTTAAATTTCCCGGTTTTAACAATTGAGGCTATCTTAAGAAATACTTAATTGTACAAAAATAATTAACGAGTGAAATATAATGTTCCTTTAGTTTTTTTCCTTAATTATTATTTTTTTATTGCTTTTTAGTTATTTTGGTAAGAAACATACATTCTAAGTCATCTTAAGACCGATTTTGGACTTTCTTTAAAATATTGTTAGCCTCTATTTTCTTATTTATAGCCTCTATTTAGAGCGCTAAAACCATATATTTTAACCTCCACTTTTCCAGATCCTAGTTATCAGTTAAGCAAAACTTGAAATGTTTCGGACACAATATACATAGAAATCTGATGTAAAAATCTTTTCCATTGGATTTTTAGATCGCTAGTAATTGTTTCTGAAACACTATAAAAACCGGTGTTTAACAGTTTTACAATGTCATATGAAGATATGAATTTTATTGTTAATTTCGTGTCTTAACCTTAGAACCGTGTTGTCTTTTTTCTAGCAAATGTCGTGTTGTGAGGACCCCAGGACCCCAATGTATTTTGAATACAAAATTCACAGGTAGCACATTAATTTACCTATTTTACCTACCATAACAGACACAGTAATTTCTTATTATTAAGGAAAACGAGATCCTGACATCGTATTCCTTCGAATGAGTGCCGGCTTAGGTATACAAATGAAATAGAAGTTGGTTTTTTACAATCGTCAAAAATGTTTGGGGTCCTGGGTTCCCCAGGTTCTAAGGTTAAGCAACCTGACAAACACATATCTGGCCCGAATCAGCTACGCATCTAAAATTGAACACCTACTCGTACAGAGTGTAACGGTAACGGTTTTGGAACTTTAAATCAATATTTTTTTCTGACTACCTACTGCTTATTTTACCCTATATTATTATTTTATCAACACACTACACTAAACATACAAAACTTTGCTTATACCAAAAGAAATGACTTAAAACACGTTAATATAAAGAAGAGAGACGCTGCTACTTTATCAGGCTGGGTAGGTATGTGCGCAGGTATTCTGTATTCATATATATGTATATATTTTATGACAAAAATTGTTAGTCTAAAGGTATGAAGCCGGCCGGAAGAATGCCTGTGAATTTATTGTTGACTCAATGATTTTCTTGTAGTTAAAGTAAAGAAATATACGCTTATAATAATAATAATAATAATAATAATAATAAAGATTTAAGCCGGTGTTGTGATTAGTGATATTAAAATTTATTGTATTGAATTAAAATTAATTTTTTTCAAAAAACCACACACAATTAATTTTTTTACAATTATTATTAATCAATTCAATTAATTTGTCCACTATAACCTTGTATAAACAAACAATTTTTCAATATTATTGACGGTTGAGGGTTAAGTCGCTTAATGATTTTTGTTATATTTGTTGTTGTTCTGTTCCACATTTTCGGTGGGAAAGATCATGTCTGGTATGAAGATGGAAATCTACCTTTTATAGGTATATATTTTATTATATGTGTTTGATACACCTTCTTTACTAAACCGTACCATTAACAAATTATACAAATAATAATTATGTGGTTTAACAGGTAATTTAGAGACGTTTAGGTTCATTATGATTAATTCGAATTATCTTGATGTAGATTTAAAGAGCAGAGGTATATATTATGTATAACAAATATTGAATATACTGAGAAAAAAAAATAGAAATAATTTATTGTAACAAGTACGTATAATAAATAGAGGTGTATCAAATTTAAATTAGACAAATTATTTACTGGATGAATTTAATAAAGAGACTTTGTAGTAAAAATACATATGTAAGCATATATGTATGTATGTATGTAATTTGCAGAATTTACACATGCCAAATTAATTACACTAAAATATCTCTAAGAGTGGGGGCTTACCAAACTATTTTTGGATTTTAGCAATATGCAGTAGCTACCTAACACATTAAAAGAACTTACACAACGATACGTGAATATTAAAATATTGATAGATTTTTTGGAATTTATAGTATATGAGTTTGTTGATCTAATAATTAAGGGAAAGTATAGAAAAACTTTAAAATCGTTAATATTGAGATTCTGCGATGAGAATAGTGTTGAGATCAACACTATAACATTAGTTCAATCTTGAGACATACATTTAAAAGAGGGATTTGTTTGGTTGGATTCCTCTTTGGACAGTATAGCTTCCCTTCTATGAATAGTTTCAGTTTGGCGACAATTTCATCATAAATATACATATTAGGGTGCATTTTCAATGTTGGACGTTTTTTTTTTTTGAGAATTTGAAATGTGGCGGGTGTGGAAAACTGTGGCGGGTATGGGTATAAAAATAATTTTGGTGATATTTGAACCAAAAAAAAAATCGTTTAGAGGTCGCGCATTCGGGTCAAAGGTCAAAAATATGTACTTTTCCATATTTCGGCCTATAACTTTTGAACGGTTACATAAAAAAAACATAATTAAGAACAAAATTATAGCTGATAAAATTTCCTTTAAAATAGTATATCATTTTCCTATATTCAAACTTTAGGTATTAGAGGGAATATTTTTGGAAATATGTTTAACCCTAATCCTATATCATTACCGATCGCAGGTGTATTTAATCATTCGACATTTTTACACATAAAAAAAATAAAATTTTTAACTTTTTATCTACATTTAAATTTAATAAAAATAAAAATTACCTATATCAAGGTAAAAATAGCCTGCTTGGATTAGGGTTAATAAACACAATGCGAAAACCACTTATATTTGTTTTCTATTTCAGTGTTGTGAATAGAGATGTCTAAATGGTGTTCGAAGAGAAATTATGACAATTTTTATAATTTGCAACTGTCAATTCACATTTATTTTTAAAATATCTTTTAAAAATGCCTGTATTTTTTTGCCAAATTTCGCGAACCGGCTATTTCTTATTAATATTATACATATTTTCCTTTTCTTTATCTTCTGATATGTTATGTATTAGATTACATAAAATCATGTATTTTTAATTTTTTACCCAAACCTTCTTTAATTTTAATTATATAATATTTTATAAGAACCTATGTACTTCTTGTTTATTTTTATATTGAAAAAAAATCCTATACAAGAAGTTGCCACACATAACATTTTTCCACTTATGTAATTTCGTCGAGTGGTGTTAGTATCTGGAAAATAATTGTGTGTCAATTAAATTAATTGAACGAGAACAATTTTAATCGCCATTTAGAGGTAGGTACCGACTATATTAAAAACATATAAATATAAATCTAAAAATGAAATTTTAATTATTAAACTATCTAAACCAGGGGTCTCCAACCGGCCCGTGAGCACTACCAATCCGATCCACGGTAGCGGCCCAAATAGAATCGCTATATCCTGCCCACCATAGTTTATTTTGATTACATTGTAAAATTTACAAAATAATAATCAGGGGTCAAATTCTATATCAAATTCAATATCACACAAAATAATAATCAGGGGTCAAATTCTGGTCGCAAATCACGGTTTCTAACATTTACGAACCGCATAAAATAACGTTTCTGCCCATTATAAATTTTCAAATATTTGAAAACATTTCTTTTTAACAGTATACTTGATGATATTAGAAAATTAATTAAATAAAATACTTTATTGTGACAGATGTAAATTTTTTATTTCGTTTTGTACGACACGGAAAGTTAAAATTAGTCGTTGTTATTGTGGAAACATTGTAATTACTCGAATGTTCTATTTTCCTTGAGTGAATTTGTAGATAAAAAAATAAGTTTTACAATAGTGTCTCACAATATTATTATTGAAAGTTCAAGGTCAGCCTAAATTTTATCTCACAACCTCGTGAGCTTGTGAGTACTTGACAGATGTAAAATTAATATAACCGATAACGATTTTTGAGCAGTGTAAAAATAAACCGCAACTGTCTACTGCCACTTCGTGAAAAAAACACATTGAAATAAATTGGTCAATACCTTGAATCATTTTGCTTGTACAGATACATTCTGTAAACGTCAAAATCCGTGATTTACGACCAAAATTTGACCCCAGATGTTTTTATTTAACGACCAATTGACCAATTAAACTGACATACCTACATATGAAATTGAACATTTTAACTGTAATTAATAATATGAGATTTATACAGCTATCTTCGCCGCAATGAAATGTTCTTGACAGTTGCCCGTAAGTATCTCTGCGCCATAGATATATCATTCACCGGCTTGTCCCAATACAAAAATTTGTGCGCGATTCAAAACTACAGTATGATGATATGCTGAGCTAGCTAGGTCTTGGCCCTTGGGACTTAGTGGAGGTGTCAGTGTGGCCCTTAGGCTAAAAAGTTTGGAGACCCCTGATCTAAACTAAACATAGTAATTCGAGGTTATTATTTTCGCTGAAAGTGTAAAATTACTAAATAGATGAATATGATTCGTCTATCTTTAATTTAATGTACATAATACATTTTCTTGTCAAATAAGATTCTTGGTGTTTCATAACAATTTATTCTTAAATATATTATTAAAACCGTGTCAAAAATAAATATCCGAAAAGTATAACTAGTGGCCGTCCACATTTCTTAAGATAGTTGATAAATACGTTGATTCAGAGGATTATTTCGCTTCATTCGCACGCAAATTTATTCGTCATTATTGTTTGCTTTAAAATTGAACCGAAAAGAGAAGAAAAGTGGATATCTACCAGAGGTTTAGACAAAGGATTCTAGGAGGTTTCTTCCTGGATTACCATCGACTATATCTAATCCCTTTTCATATAAATTGTCGTCGTAGTTTGCTCATGCTGTTGTCCTGTATTACAATGGAACCATATCGTTTCAACGATCCGTTTAAAAGAAACTCTATTTGGGGCTTCTTTAGAAATATCGTTCCAAGAATATTACGATACCAACAATTCTTTATCTACAGTCATACACCAAGTTTTAGTCGACGGCTGCTCTATGGATTCTAGCAAAGAGTCTGCTTTGGGATATATGTAATTGTTTGACTGCCGGAAAGTATGCCCTATCCAGGTTCATTTTTGTTTTTTAAATTCATCAGCAGTTCTTTTTTGTTCCGTTCGTTTCCAATGTTCGGTCTGGTCCGGTCACCATAATTTCAATATTCGTCGTAGACACTTGTTTATAAATACTTGTGTGTCGTAATACAATTACATTTGAATTGAAAATTCGTAGCTTGGGGTCTTTTATGATATCTGACCTAACCTGATATGTTGTTCAGTTGCCCAAATGCGGATTTAACTATTGTAGCTTTATTAATTCGTGGCTGCTCATAACATAATTTAATTCAATACAAAATATTAAGGAGAAATTCGACATTTCTTTTTTATATTCTGAAAATTATAAAAATGGGGGAAAAAAATAATTGTGGTGAAGTACTTTTATGAATATATTTCCAAAATATGACAAAAATATTTTAAAATTTGTAGGAACTTTTGTTCATCGAATTATAGGAGAAATATCGATATTTTCCATTTTGGTGTTGGAATTCATTGCCTACGCTACCTACAAAAGTGGTTATAATCTTGTACTATAAACTATATATGTATGTATGTATGAATTCATTTTTACGAGGCGTTCATATTATATCGCTAACACTTTCGTGTTTCTTTCGTAATCTGATCTCTTCTTCAAAATTACTAAACTATAGGTATGTACCTACATACATATTATTAAAAAAAAATTAATCCCTACCTTGTGCAGAAGACCGCCAAAGTTGAAGCAAAATGGCAAATTATCAATTGATTTTAAAAATTCACTTCAAAACGTTTCCGTTCCCGAAATAGGAATTCTGTAATTTATCAAATCTTTATACAGACATTAAAGATAAATATTTTTCCAAGATGTTTATTGGACATTTTACATAAAAATTTAAATAACCTCTTTTATTGTTATTATAATTAAATCTTTGACACTTTTACAAAATTAAACCGGTTATTCGATAAATTAATAGCAAGAATCACATGTATAAATACACATATCTAAATACAAGTTGTGCTAAAATAGAATATATTAATTTAAATGTGTGGATTTTATATTTTTACGGAATGTTTTCGTTTCATCGTTGGAGATCTCCAATACAAATTCGATAAGTTGTGTACAATGTTACCCACTTTATACCGCTGTCTAATTTGTTGCGATTTTTTATGACTAATTTTGGTGACCATATTTTTGCATTATAATGATAGAGAGGACACATCATAAAAATCAGGCACGTCTCATTTTGGAAAATCACAGTACAAGTTTATTTTAGTTACCAGTTTCTAAAGACATAATATTTGGACGCCGACGGATTGTAATTTTTAACCAATATTACACTTCCAATATATTTATATATAAGTTAAGCAATAAAATTTTATTGTTCTGTCAATTTTAGGAATGAATTATGTTGTTTAATCCAGGGATAAGCATACATATTATATATACATATATGTAGGTATATTATACTAATGTTACAATATAATTTCTGATGGTTTTAGCTGTTTTATATTGGCTCAAAAATAGGGTTTGCGATGACATCCTAAAAAAAAAAAGATTTACTAATGACCCTTAAATAGTTAAATGACATTTCTTAAAGTATTAAATTATAGAAACTTTAAAAAAAAAATTTAATTAGTGAAATTTTGCAATTAACAAGTATCGAAGCAGAGCTATTTATGTATATTTTTCCAGTGTCCACACGCAAGGACATGTTACAAAATATTTTTCCATATGGAAGTGGAATCAAATTCGTCTCAATTCCGCAATTCAAGAAAAATATAAATTTGATAGAAATCGAGTATTTCAATAGCAAAAACTTCTTTACTATGTAATTTGTATGTACACTGAAGGTTACCTGCCTCGTATAACGCGGTACTTCTATAACGCGTTTTCGCTACAATGAATATTTAAAATTTCCAAATATTGATTTTTTCGATTAAAATATTCTTTTAAATAGATTTACATATTTTATACGGAACTCAAGTATCAAGTTTTAATGGGATAGGTTGGGAATTAGTTGGATTAATTGAAAACTATTCAAACTCAACTAGAAGTTCATTAAAAACCATTCAAATCCAACTGAAATTTGACAGTTAAATTTTTTTTAAATATTAGGTTTTATTATATGTTTTTATTATTATATAATTATATTTTATACATATGTAATTGAAAAAATAGCGTTTTTATTAGATTTGGAACATAACCCCACTTTCTGTATGGGTTTTTTGTCTCGTATAACGCGGATTTGTATAACGCGGCATTTTTGTGAAACGTAACCTTCGCGTTATAGGTGTTTTTAAAGTACTTCAAATTCAAAAATGATGTAGAATCTGTCTACAAATTCTTTCTACTATATAAGATCACCAGGAACATCCGGTTCAAATTTTAATATACGAGGATAACTTTGATCAGAAAGGTAGTCATTACCAGGGCAGGTTCTGCCATATGTGCAAAGTGTGCACCACACACGGGCGACCAAGATAAGGGGCGGCCAAAATCTATTCATTGCTTTTATTCTATCGACTATGTTATACTTTTGTGCTGCATCACTGAAAACTCAAATTATATTTCTAAAGTTTTGTAATTTTATCATTTTATCATTTTATCATACCAATTTTTTTTTTGGACAAAATATATTACTGCACAAATAATAATTGCACACAGGCGGCCAAATATCTAGAACCGGCACTGGTCATTACCGATTTTAAACATGGGTGGAATAAACACCTTAATTATAGACTTTAGTCTATAATTCGAATTCAATAAATATATTTGCAGAAGTTTTGCAGAAAAAGCATGTATTCTCACACAAAAAGCTACTTATTGCTTTTATAGCACGGTCGGGCTAATTCGGACCTGCGATATTTCGAAAACTCGGCAATTTACGTAGACAAAGGTTGTATTGCTAAGTAAACAGTGTACGGAACTCAGCAATATAAGTTTATAACGGAAATACGGCCTTGATAATATCAATTTCAAATAAGAACTTAATAACGGAAACATTCCCATTAAAATTCCAATTCTAAGAGATAAACTATAGAAAAAAAAGGAAAATTTGTAATTAGAGACTCCTTTAAATTTAATAATGGTTACCAGTTTACTACAAAAATGGCTGGAATTTATTCAGTAGTTTGGAATATATACAATATACAAAAATGTATTTTTGGTGGAGTTTAGCTCGATATCGAGTTACTACAAAAAAACATCTCTTTCACGTGGCAATGAATCATTAGAGAATACCACAGGTTTAGAGGAGAATCGACTGAATACCTTTTTGTTCAAATTAGCATGGACGTTTAGCATTCTGAGAAGAACTAGCGCGTTATCCATGATTTTAAAATGGGGAAGTTTTATTTCTTATATCCTCTTCACTTAACGGTAAAGTAAGTTGGTGCATTATGTAGAATTCCAAGCAAAATTTTTATACAGGTAACTGATAAATGAGTTATTATTTGTTAATTATAAGAACCAACATTGTATTCGAATGTTTTTATTATTATTATAATAAAAAATAATTTAAAAATAACAATTTCAGTACCCGTCCTCAAATGGGGACAGCCGGCATTAATGGGTTAATAAAATAAAAAAATATGTTCGCAAATGAAGCAAGCAACATGTTTTTCTGCATTATATTGAAAAGTTATGGTGGACAATAGAGCCGTTAGAACCATCACTAACCACTCCTGGGTATGCCCCTGGAGAAGGATATTAAGTAATTTAACATTATGGATTCATGCATTCACCGATATATGTATTCGATTATAATAATAAGCACTTACATATTTGTATTTAATGTAGGTACAGTCAGATTTGAGAAATGAAAGTATCTCAAATAAAAATAAATCCTATTTTTTATGTAAATGAAATCATTTTAACTAAATTTGGGCACATGTTTTGTGATCTCATTAAAAATGTGATCACAGGTAGTGATGTTGTTGTGACTTGACATTTTTTTTTTCTTCTTGTTTAAATAACTTGAACAAAAAGGGAATTCGTTGGGTTGTTTTTATATAATAACATTTGTTTGTTTAACTAAATACAAATACGATACACTTCCACAGAAAGGAATTCTGTTTAATTTTTAAAGTAAATATTATTTGTTCTACATGAATTTTAATCAGCTCAATTAAAAACATACAAATATTTTATAATAATTTTTTCAGAAACTCCAACCATCTTAATGGATATACATTATATAAACTCCAAGAGGTACAGGAATTTCAAGAATTTATTTACGAGAAAGAAATGCCTCTGTAATTTGATTCGTTTGTTTGAATATGAAGGTTTTGACTTTGCAAAATCACTAAAAGAACATGTTGATAAAAAGTAGAAAAAAGTAGAAATAAAAAATATATATATTTATATGTATGTACATATATACTTATATATATTATATATATACTTATGTATATATATTTAGATATAATATAAATAAACATAGTTTATTTCAAAATGTATTAGTTCAGACCACAATTAAGACATAAACGTGGAAGGTTCGAATAAAATTAATTATTAATTGAAAAGCACTAAATAACATGTAGGTAGAAGTATAGGTAGGTACATCTTAATTGGTATGTATCATTGCTAACATTTTACAATGTATTCGAGTTATATTAGGTTACGTTCTGGTCAAGGCCTGTCAAGGCTCGGATCCCTCAACTGGTCTATTGTACTGAACTGACATCAATCGATATATAGATAAATAAAATCATATTATTATACTCATATAACAAATTCATTGATTTATTATTTTTATTTTAGTTTTACAATTAATTATTATTACATATACTGTTTAAAATCTAATTCGAACCACCCGTTCTCAGATCAAAATAAATCAAAGTTCATTTCATTAGAAACTTTGTTTCAAGAAAGACTGCTTAAGAAACTTGCTTAGATTGGAATTCCAATCCGAAACCTTTACCCTTAAAATAATATTCTTTATTTCAAATTATTTCAACTGTCAGATGTAATGGTTGATGTCTTGCACGACAAATGTAAACAAATAACTATGTTTTATACTGCGTCTGCGTATACTCTAAATCCAATAAAATAGGACATTGGGTTGAGTGGTATTTATTTGTAAGTATAATTTTCATACCGCTAAATTATTGCAAAAAATTCTTTACATTTTATTGAATCACTTTTTAAAATTATTTAAAAAATAATTATAAAAATGATAAAAAACCAAACTTGATAATCTTGCGAGCAACATCAAAATAGTTGCTCTTGCAGAAACCACCCCCATCCTTCGTCCAATGTTGACGAAACTTCACACAAATACTATTTTTTCTTCTTTTTAATCTGATTAAAATTAAAAAAGCTAAATAATCAACCGTTAATATGACATGCATTCCTCCATGTTTTTCGAATAAAATACCGTATTTTGACATGAAATTTTTTTCCATATTTCATGTGTTTTTACTCTAACAGTGAAGTCATGAAATCATACCTACGTACAGATAACAAGTTAACAATAGAAGTACTAAATCTAGTACTTAACGAAATATTTATTTTTAACGGTGTTAGGAAAAGTAAAAATTTTAGAAAAAGTTTAAAAAAGTGTAAAAAAAAAGAAATAAAGTGTGTGATGCTGCACAATAGTGTGGAAAGTGTAAAAAAAACTGAAAACTGAAAAAATTCAATTTTAAAAAGCCAAGGGTAAAGAAAGCATCCATATTGGATGCAAAATTAAATATAATTAAAATATACAGGTGAGTGCTTCCACCTAGGTGAATATATTTTTGTAAGATAGAGGACATCTGAGGCTATTCATCAAGAGGATTTATCGATATTCTACTCCCCCAATTTTTCAGATCCATTTCCGTGCAATTTTTCCGATTTTGTAAACTTATTGACTTTTGACCCGCTAACTACCCCTCCAGGCATGACCCCCAAATTACTTTTGAGTAGTCCTATTCTTCATCTACAATTCGCAATACCTCTTACCTGCTCACTAGCTCTAGCTAGATTTTTTCTAAGATTGCGCTATTTTTGGGTATTATTCTACTCAATAGTCGTAAATGGGTGACATATTAACAAGGGTCAAGGCTATCTATTAAAAGTAATAAGAGTCGTCTTAATTATTGGAAATTATAGTGGAGCAGAAAGATCAACTCTACTCGCATCCTTATGGTGTGAATTACTTTCTACATATTACCAACCGACGACTATGTCGTTAAAAATGCTATTATATTAGATTAATTAGATGCTAATATCTATCGGTAATATGAATTTTGCTTTAATGAATTTCCTTTCAATTGTCAATAATGACTTGTAATATGTATGTAATGTATTGGTATAATTATAGTATCAATAAAAAATAGTAGTATAATTGTTAGTACTTTTAGTTTTTTAGTAATGATATCGCCGATATTATATAAACTGTAACAATATTTAATGACGAACGCTTGTAATAAAAAAAAATTGCTTGACAAAATCTCATACAAAAAAAAAATTGCTGATCACCGATATTATGATCATATGGACCAGCCCATCCATCCATATCCATAAAAATCTGATTAGATCTCTTTTGAAGGATTACTTCTTTCGGGTATATAATTATTGTAAACATTTTATTTAGAAATTGCGATGCAGTAATTTTTTTTTATTCAAATAACTGGGATAAGGATAATGTTGAAACAAGAAAACATGCTATTTTTTGTTTTTTATTATAGGTACCTATAGGTAGGTAGGTAGGTATTATATGAATATAGGTAACAACATAGTTTTTATGTACCGCCGGCGAAATTTTCAGATTTATTCAAACGATAAATTATAATTTTCTTTTTATTTATATACTCAGTACTTTTATAAAATTGCCCCTCACTTTAACACAAAATTACACCTTAATAATATTATACAAATTAACTTCAATAACAAAATGGCTTCTTTTGCTTCTCCTTTATTGTTATTATTGTATAAAATGTCTGGATGTTGAATGTAATATAATTATTTATGATTTTTTATATTTACATATTTACACCGATTTATACATTTACCTTCATTCAGTTAACTCATTAATTTGATACATTTTCCACACTCTAGTAAATACCATAATGAATACATTTGGATATCGTCCCTCCCTTTCCATTTACAAGAAAAATCTAAAAAGCTCTTGAAACTGCATAAAAACAGGCTTTGAGCCTTCGCCTTGCAATAATTATAGAGCTCTCAATCTCAACTGATGATTGTCATTTAACCCTAAAGCGCAGATTTTTTTTATAACAAAAACGCATGAGTGAGTACACAATTGTTGTGAAAAAAAAATTAATACATTTTTTTTTCTATAAAACATAAAAAATAGTAAAAAAACTCCGGTTGAAAAAGTTTTTCCTTTAAAAGTTATAGGTTTTAGTTATAGGTTCAACGGACTCCGTTTTTCGCTTTAGGGTTAAAATACCACCTTAATAAAATAGATGAGTCACAGCTTCTGCCTCGCACATGACGAAACCACAATGTGAATGTACTACCTTAGATCGCAATAGCACCTATGAGACTATTTAACAACACCAATTGAAGTTTTGCGGAACGATCCTAAGGATTGATATTAAAATTCATAAAAAGTACAACGCTAGAGGGATACATATAAACATGTGGCCATAGCAGGGGAATCACAATAAATCGTAAGAGCTGCATTGAAGAATGGCTCAACGGCCTTATCACCTCGACCAAAACCAATACCAATATGTAATGTATGTATCGTCTAATATCTTTAGAGAAGACCACGTTCTCACATTCTTTTGATAACAAAAAAAAAATAGAAAAATTAACCGAAACAGAATGGAACCAAGGTCGAATAGTTCAGTGTGTATACTAAAAACTTGAAATCCCATATTTGATGTGACGCTTTCTGACTTTTTATTAACCCTTTAATGTTTAGTTTTGTTTCGAAAAACTTTTTCTGCCTACTTAATTATTTTTCAGCGAAGACGACCCACTGATTTTAAGCAAAACATTCGTTCTGGATTTATTCGTAGATTAGACACTGCCTTAACTATACTGTGAACTTCTCTAAAGCTTTCGATACCTTAAAGCGAGAACTTCATGAGAGGCGAGACATGGCGTTTTCTGATTGTTTGCACCAATCAGGGATAAAAAAAAGAAAATCAATGCCGTGGTTTGCCTTGCTTTGTGTAGTGCAATTTTATCTTTAGATGTTAGAGAAACCTTAACCCTAAAGCGCAAAACTAAAACTTTTTTCGTAACACAAACGCAAAACAGAGTCAGTTGGACTCCGTTTTAATTCCTATGTAAATATAAGTTTTTGGACTATTTCTTTAAAACAAATCAATTTTATTAAGGTTAACGTGTTCAAAATAATAAATTTGTATAAAATAAAACTTATGTCGGTCTAATAAAAAAAAATGTAAAAAAAATTGGTCTTTCACCAAACATCTTGACCGTTTTTTTGTGGTTTTTTCAAAAGTGACACAATTTTGAACTTTTGAAAAAAAAAATTCCTACATCTTATAAAGCTTAAAAAACTTAAAAATACGAAAAAACCTCATGTTAAAAAAGCTTTTCGTTTAAAAGTTATTGGTCTTTTCTTCCTCAGCGGAGTTCAACAGTAGTAGCAGGAATTAAATGTCAGACTGAGTACATCCAGTCCAAATAAAATTACCGTAATAAAATGTCAAAATTTGAATCAAAAAAAGATTTTGTTCTTTAATTTTTAAAAATATTAAATAAGCTTGAATTTTGGGAAAACAGATTATAGTTTTGCTAGTGTCAGAGAGGTATCAGAGAGGTGTCAGAGAGATCTCGAAAAGGGGGCAGAGACGTGGGTTAGAGGTGGTGTGATGTGACGGATGTATGTAGAAGAGATAGGATGTGATGAGATGAACGGGTGGGTGTTATTGAATGAAACAAGGTCAAATGTGGAATAAGGAGGTGGAGGGGGAGTGTCTATTCAAAGTTGGACGGTTTCAGACCTTTTTTATGACATTCTAAGAGTCTAAATATTTAATATAGAGGGGCCAACGACTACTTAGGAAACTTATAGAGGAAACTGTAGCGCTCATTTTTTACTTTACAAATTAATTGAGCAGAGATAATCGAGTTTGAAACATATACATACGTAATTTTAACATAAATTTTATTGATTATATAAATTCATTCAGAAACGAAACTTTTAATTTTTTTTTTATATAAAAAAATGCGCTTGAATAAAAATAAATTGTTTAGACCGTTCTTGCATCGGCTAAAAATTAAAATAAATCAAATGATGTGGGTTTTTTATGGATATTAGGTATCAAAACAGAACCACATACACCTTAGTTTTTTTTTTGTGTTTTGAAAATGTGGTTTTTACTATATATTTATCTCCGTTTCGACAAATTTGTGGGTTAGCCTGTTTTTGCGCTAAACGCCTCAATTATAACTGACTATTTTTTCAAAAAAAAAAAAAAAAACTAAACAAAGTACAGTAGTAGTAGTCATCATTAATAGCCTTTTTTTCCTGTAGGATCCAAAGTCATAAAAGTTATAAGTTTGGAGAAGTTTCTTTCTTTTAAGCTTAAAATGGTGAAAATCAGTTGAATTTTGCAAAAATTATTAGCATTTAAATAAATGATTCTATGTATTTCAGAGGCAGAAAATTTCCAAGTCGCTAAAATTTTGAAAACGGTAGGTATATTTCCGGTCATGTGTGGAGTTTAAAATATCCTATAATATTGACTGTAAAAAAAAAATTTGTGAAATTTTAAGTCAAAATACACACATTAATGTGTCCGCGATCAAGATTCCGGTTAAAAAGCGTTGATATTTTGACAGTTTTTTAAATATGTAGGTACTTCTAGAGTATGACCCCTATATTTTTTTTGGACTAAATTGAATTAGATAAAGGGGAGAAAGGAGGTAAAATGCTACAATGTGTACATTAGGGTAAGATGAGAAATTGAAATCAAGAATACAGAATTATACCATTGCGGAAAAGTTGCCTTACGATTAATCTAAAAAACCCTGAAAATTTGTTTATAACACTT
Organism: Platyura marginata; assembly: GCA_026745375.1. NCBI lineage: Eukaryota > Metazoa > Arthropoda > Insecta > Diptera > Keroplatidae > Platyura > Platyura marginata. The sequence goes on along the minus strand of JANSTT010021772.1, from coordinate 8,204 downwards.
TGAGATCTTCCTTCGTCCCAACAGCCCCTAAATTTATGCAATTTGCTGTTTTTTGCTTTAATATGTTGTTTCACAACATTAGTTGAACTTTTAGAGGAAAACTTTATCAGAAAAAGTTATAGAAGGTTAGGTTATGTTTTTTGGGTCCATAGCTATTCCACGTTTTTACTGAACCTCTTATTTTACATTTATCTTTTAATTGATATGCCAATTTCTTTTTGTGAAAATGCAGCACTTGAGGTTTTTCCTTTATGAAACCTTACAAATGACATTCCATTGACACTTTTTTAAACATTACCATTCTTGAGATAATGCAATTATTTAGGCGGTTTTTAAGTGTTATCCAACCACCACCATTTAAGGCCAAATTCATCTCAACATACCAAAGAAAAACATTTTCGTATTTCACCACATTCGGATTTGAACCCGGGACCTCACGCTCCAAAGACAACCACTATATGTACTGAGACATTTGGTCGGTTTATAGAAGCTTAAAAGACTACATAAAAATAATGTAATTTAATTTTGCACTAGAGTGCACCGTTACCAAGATATTTGGAATTTAATAGTTACATCTCTTTAATATAAAAATTGTATTTTTTTTTAATTTAGATTTTCTAGCTTCTGGTTTTAATTGTATGGCAAATATTTCCTTACAAACGTGTTTCCCATACAATAACGCCTCAGCTTAGTACATATAGCATTTTTCAGAAAAATAAAACAATTTTGCATATTTTGTATGAAAAAGTCAAAAATAAAGAAACCCCAACTGTACCTACTTATTACCGTATGGAATGTATACATTTTTATATGTATACAATTATATATTATATAATATATAAAAATTGCGAACCAATCCAAATATCGATAGCCGCTTTTATATAAAAAAATAAATTATTTATCTTTTGATCGAATAAAATGAATAATTTCCGTCAACGTAAACACCTTAAAATTTCAAACTTTTACAGATAGGTACTTCAATCAACATTATCAACACATACTTAAAAATTATTTATCATATAAAACACATATACATGCGTATGATAATGATGTAAAATAAAATTATGGATTTTGCCGGATATAGAGGAGCGGCCTTTTTAATTATTGTTAGCAGTACGAAGTACACCGCTTCTGTATACGGCTACTTGTTGATTTTGTTTTATTTATTTTTTTCATCAGGAGAGATCACCTATAAGCATAAATAAAACAATAGGTGTTTATGTTGGGTACATATACAAAATATACAGTAGGTACTTTCCAATGTCAGGGCGGAGCATCAAGATCGTACATATAAAAACAATTCGTTAAGAAGGATGATCAAACATTATTTCACTCTTGTTTTAAATTGTAAATTGCATTTATAAAAGACTCTCTCGTTATATGCCCATAAGATTTGATACAGATAAAAAAAAATAAACCAAAATTATCAATGGTGATCGTCCAATGAAGATAAAGTGATATTTCAACGGTAAAACTTATATACGGTTTATGCGACTTTCCAGTGTAGTTAACACTGTTATTTCATATTTTGAAAAAATGTTCTTTTTCGTTTTCGTAAAGATCTTACACTAAAAATGAAAATTTAAATAAGTTGTGCTATGCTAATCTTTTTTAAATGGGCAATCTCTATGTCAAAACATACTTTTGAATTTGAATTTCTAAAAGACAAAATTTCTAGACTCCTTTTTTTATATTTTTTTTGTCTGGGGACTCTGTTTCTGTATTTACGTTTATTAAATCTATTAATAATAATCTAATAATTTTTAACTTCAAATTCAACCATTTACAAATCCAGGTTCAATGTTGTCTAATGTAAATTCGATTGAGGTTTAATTTTAAGTTACAGTTAGATGATGTTCGAAAAATTACTTTGCTAATGTTACTTTATAAAATGTAAAATTGTAAACTTTGTACTAACGGTTTACATATAGAAGTTTGAAGGAGATGTATGCGTTTCCTATAAGAACTAACGACCGTTTATAAATTAGAATCCTATTTTCAAAGAATTTCAAAGAACAAAAATCTTGATTTTTTCCAAATTCATATACATAAAGGGTGTTTTTTTCAGAAGTTTAAAACTTTAAAATGAAATAAAACACATGAAAATCGTGGTAATGGCCATGGTATTGGCCTTATTGGACAGATAATTTTATCCCATTAGTGTGTAAATATTATTTCGGGCATATGGGCGCGCAGCTGGCTCGAATAAAACACAATCTGGTCGAAAATTCCACTACCTAAAATTGCTGTGGACGATAGCGAATCGACTTATTCGGGTCCTCCTCAACACTACTACTGTAAGGCAGTAGCAATAATTTCTTCGGTGCCCATTGTAGTATGTTTCTGAGGATGCGTATTATCAATTTGCGTGGTGGTAAACATGGGCGTAATTTAAGGGGGCTAGGGGGGCAATTGCCCCCCCCAAGCATCTGAACAAAAAATAATTCTTAAAGCCTCCGGCAAAAATATATCGAATAAAAAAATTTTCTTTTGCTCGTAGTATTTACTTAAATATGCTTTCAGGTTTAAATTTTGCTTCCACTATTGGTATATGAAATATAAAGTGAAAGCTTTGGCTTTCTGTAGAAATTTTCAAAATTTCTTTCGCGTTTTTTAGTATTTTTTTATGGCAATGCTTAAAATTAACGTTGAAATTGCGAACAATTTGTAAGGTTTCCGTAAAAAAACACCTCAAGTGCTGCTTTCTTCTACAAAAAATAACTTGTCATGTCAAATTGAGATAAATGTATAAAGGACCCATCTAACGAACCCATCTATAGAGGCCTAAGAAATTTCGGGCCAAATAGTTTTCCAAATTATCATTTTGTAGGGGAGTTCTCATACTAAAATACCATTTCTCATAAAAAATTGATATATTCAAGAGGTTTTGTGTTTTGAAAAATATTGCCCCCCCCAAGCTTTTCCTGAAATAACGCACCTGGTGGTAAACGAACCATGGTTATTCGAATTAATTACTCGGATGTACAATTATGTCGATTGTAAAAAGGACGTTCGCGAACTGAACCACGATTTTCGAAATAAATTTGCACAATTTGAAAGCGTTGTTCTGGCGTAAGTCTATTCATGGTGAAATGGCAAATCAAACTGAGCACAAATGTTGCCCGATTTGATCACCGTATGACAGTTTAATCCTTATTGAAAAATTGATCCTCTAAAAAAAACCCCTTTACATACATAATAAATGTGAGAAATATGAAAAAAAAATTTCTCCGTACTAAAACGTGGGTATATTTTCATTCAAATAAGTAACCATATATTTTGTATTTTGTAGTCAATACTTGTGGGTATCCAATTACGGTATTCGGAATTCCGGTCCATTTAATTATGTTAATTATTTCGGAATTAAAAACGCTAATTTCGGAATTAACGAATTTCTATTTTACTGTATACATATACATATTTATATGGTATGTACGTACCGTACATATTGCTACGGAACAACTACAATACGATATATACACATATACCAAATAAGATGATTCTCTCAGTTTTTCCAAAGAAGAAAGAGTCAAATTAAATATACGATCGCTTTCGTCTGCACTTCGAAATGAACTGAAATTTTGGGACGATGGAGGTTCTCGGGGCCCACTGCTTAGCAATGTTAATGAAAATCTTATACACATATCGTCAAGCAACGTCAAAGCAAAAAGAGTTTTTTCAACAGCAGATAATATCCCCACCAAAATTCGATTTAGCCTAAACGACAAAACTCGATGCGTTATATTTTATGAGAAATTCGTTTAAAAAACAAAAAAAATCATAATTTTTGAATGACTACTTATAATAATATTTATTATTTTAAATGAAATACACAATTTTATTTGTTACTTTTTGTGTTGAGTTTAAATGAATATAATTTAAATATAAAATTAACCCGAAAAGTGTAACCCTCCCCCCTCATAATTATAACGACTGTTACACTTCCAGTCGTATCACACAGATCAACACTTTTGGCCAACAAACCGGTTGGGCAAGAAAAGTGTGGGGCGTTTTCTCTTTCCTATACGTACGGCTTACCTATAAGACCGGTTTGTTGACCGAAAGTGTTGACCTGAGTAACACCTAATAGAAAACCTGGAAAAAATACAAAAAACCAAGATTTTCACTGATTGTGTGGAAGCAAAAAAGTGCAAACAACTCCAGTAACTAGAATATCTACTGAATTATTAAAAATTAAATAAATTTTACTGGAACTGTAAATAGAAATTACTTTAAATCAGTAGATTCTACTGGAATCGTACTTTCTTTAACTGGATTTTGACCGTGACCCCAGCCAGTATATATTTTACTGAATTCTTTAAGTATAAGAAATCGTTTACAATTAAAAAAGTAGGCCCAAGCTTCCATGCGCAAGAAACTTAAAACTATCCGAGAAACATGCCCCAAAAGTAGTTCCCTCAACAATCGGGACACCCTGTATCAGTGTCGGTTTTGCCATATGTGCAACGTGTGCACCGCACATGAACGGCCAAAATAAGGCGGCGGTCAAAATCTATTCACTGTTTTTATTCTATCGACTATGTCATACTTTTGTACTGCATTACTAAAAACCTTAATTATATTTCTTAAGTTTTATAATTTATTGTTATAAGTTACAAAATTTCTAAACACAACAGTTTCTGTTAAATTAAATATTAAATTAAATTTGGAAATATTACTGAGTACAAACTACTAAAATATATTGATAGTTGAACTGAGCCCATAGGTGTCAAGATATCTGACCGTACAGTTCATCGACACTTACCTGAAGCAAACGTTTAATTTGAATATTTCAAAAATTTAATATTAAAAAAACTTGTGAAATATAAAATATAAACAATATCCCAATCATCCTGTGTATATGTCAGATGATCCTTAGCCCACAGTAGTCTTTTCCTTATCTGGTCTTCGGCATTTTAACTCATGTAAACGTCGTTGAACTGTACGGTCAGACATCTTGACACCCTAGGGACTATTCTAGAGTTCTTTTAATTTTGTCTGAGAGTCGCCAAAAAATCTTGTTTTTTATCAATTTTTATGGCTATCCGCCGAATACTTTCCAATTTTAGCAATCTCTCTATATGACTGTAAAATTGTTTTTTTAACTCAACTGCAACTGATTTGGGGCTTTCTGATATGTCTTTTCCCCATATTTCTAATAATTTACATTAATCGCATTAATTTTCTTATTTTGGTCAATATTTTCACTCCAATTTTATTTTTTTTAAAAGAAAAGAAGCTTTATGCTAAGAGTACACGGACTGTTAAAACCGACAGTTGACTGTCGGTCGACGTCATTTTATCGTCAGAGGGTTGTCACAAAGCCGACAGTCCGTGTAATCGGCAAATTTTTGGTGACAAACGGACTGTCGAGAAACGTCAAAAATCGGACTGTCGGCCTGGAGTGACAAACCAAATTTGTCAGTTTTGTGACAAAACTGACAGTCCGTGTACTCGCCAAATATTTTTCATTTGAGCGACTGTCGACTATCAACGTTTGCCAGTCGTTTGCCGGTTTTTTTCGTGACGTCAGACCGACAGTCAACTGTCGGTTTTAACAGTCCGTGTACTCTTAGCATTACTTACCGATATTATTATAAATTTTATTTAAAAAAAAATACCACGGGACATATGCAAATTGTGACGTATTATCATTAACAAATATTTCACTAAAACGGCGAAAAATTAAAGATGAGGGAACAGAGACACAAAGGTACGCAAAATAGTTCGTACGCAAAATTCAATTAAAAATGACAAAAAATATAAGATTTTTTCAGAAATATACTAGTGGCACAAGTTCATTGGCAACATACTGTAGCTCACTTGAGCTCACTGGTATAATGATCGTCTTTTCTAAAGTGAGATAAGAAAGTAAGGCAAGCAAAAGTGAGATAAGGTTTGGGGATAGGCAAAATACACTTATTTGCTTAAAGTAAGGTAAAATAAACAAAATTAAGGAGTTAGTGAATAAAAACTACGATTTGAAAAAAAAAAAATTAAAAATAAAGACAAAATTTTCACACGGTGATGCAACGTTCAAGTAATAATAATACAAAATGACCTACATATATACAACTATATCTCCAATTTTTCGCCCCTTGTCATGCTGCTCCCTGTACGTGGTGCACCTCTTGTATACCGGTCTGGTTAGAACATTGATTAATGATAATACCGATGCATAAATTGGTTTCGCCTAAATTTTGTCGCTTCCATACCAGTTTTTATTCATTCTTTTTATTGATAATAAAATTATATTTTAACCTGAGCAGTAAGCATGTATGGAAATGTGGGAGTATAAGCGAAAGTTTAAAATAAAATCCAATTACACACTCGCCAATGAGCAGCGCATTCTACACTGCTAATAAATTAATATATTTTATAGAAATATTAAATTTGACAAAATATAAACAAAAAAATGTACAAAAATGTTTCGTTAACCTGAAAATCACCATCAACGCTATACAATACATATATAAATGTAAGTTTGGAGACTACCGCAAATGGTGTATATGCAAATTTAAATAATTATTTAAAAGAAAAAAATCCGATATCCTTCCAAAATGCATTTAAATTAAATGTAATCATTCAAAAACCAAACGAAATGGAGTGGAAATAATGGCAACAACAAAAAAAAAAGAATAACGTAAATAAATATTTTGTTTGGATATTATACTTTTTATGATACTTAACTTTTTGATAATAAATTATATTCATTGACTCGTTTGGTTTGCAACTTTATTTATCTTATTTCGTTCAAAAACGTAAGCATTAAAAGTAAAACATGTGATGAATCAGGTTTGAGTTCGATGATCGAGTAATGCAGCAATATGCGAGATATATTTTTAAGCGATTTTATAAATATTTTGCTAAAGGTTAATTATTGTTTATTTAGGAAAGAAAAAAACTACTGGTTTGTTTAGGGTTAAATAAATGTAGGGCAATGATGAATTGAAAAACAATTTTTGTTTGTTTATTAAGATGATCAATTTGTTGGCTGTTATATTAATATTATTCGTATAAAAGTTTTTTTTTATATTTATTCTAATCGTGTAATAATCCATCCGGACATTCACTAAAATCGTCTCTGAATTTAAAATAATATAAAATACCAGCCAATTGGAAATTCACTGAATAATAATAATTCCGTTCGAAATGTAACCATTTGGAAACTGATCGACAGAAAAAGGTGGCAATTGCAAACTAATTAGTATACACAAAACTTGACCACTGTTCAAAGAAAAAGAATAATTAACTAAATACCATTTTCTTGCATACCGATCGATACTTTTCAACGATACCTCTAAGTATGGCATATTAAACGTTACGGAAATAATAAAAACTATTTTGTTTTGTAAATGTGTCGGAACTATTTCAGTTATTCATTAACAAAAAAATATTAATTACATTTCTATAAGGAATAAATGAGAAGTGCAAAGTAAATCCAGTTACCATAAAAATAACAAATGACAGTATTCTGAGAATTGGCTGTCGTCTGAGAATGTTTAATATGAAGGCATATTTTTCAACCTTGCTCTCAATAATTACTCGGCATCAAAATTATATTACATATGACGGAATTATTTTAATAGTAGGTAGTTGATGGAAAAATTCGATAATGCACTGTGAATTTTCAAAATTATACATTAATTACAGTAGCGGCTTGTAACAACACGAACTAAAAGTTATTTTATACGTACCTTAAATGATAACTTAAAACAAGTTGGGTCCAACCAAATATGTGAAATTAAAATATGCAGATACCTATGTATATGTCCTGATATATCTCCTAATAAATATAGAACTTATTATATCTTCTGCACCGTGGCGAGTTTGAGGCTTCACTGCCTAGGATCTTGACTATAGTTGTGTCTATATCAGGGCCGGTTCTGCCATATGTGCAAGGTGTGCACCGCGGTCCAAATCTATTCACTATTTTTATTCTATCGACTATGTATGTATGTACATACTGCATTACTGAAAACTTAAATTATATTTCTTAAGTTTTGTAATTTTAAATTTTATTATTCCTACTTTGTTTTTGAAGACTTCAGTTTTTGTTATATTAAGCCATAATTATATTTTACTGCTGACCCCTAGCGAATATTCAGGTGAGGCAAGTGAAACTGTCCTTCACCTGAAATCTCAATAAATAATTTCTACATATTGTTTCCAAATAAATAAAATTTATAATAAAAAAAACATCA
>JANSTT010021761.1:0-43880 GCA_026745375.1 Platyura marginata | reverse complement strand
TATGTATGGTGAAGGCACAAAATACCTTTCAAACTCACTTCTCGATATATAGAAATCTCGTCCCACTTCATTTCAGAAGTATAGTATGTAGTATATATAGTAGAGTAGGTACACATCCCAGACACAAGATTGGTGTAATGCGATTATCATAAAAATGATGTTATCAAAGCGATGCGATGTATGGAATCGGATTAGGCATCGTACGGGGTGGTTTTTAAGATGTATAAATGTCACCCCATTCCCTATAGGATTTATATATACTTTTTATACAAAAAAAATTTCAAATCAAATTGATTTTGGGGAGGTCACAGAAACGCAGAAGAAGAAGAAAAAAAAATTACTCTTCAAATGATGGTTGGTGGTATAGACTTTCTAGTATGCTTTGCTGTTAATGAAGGTTATATTATTTTGGTATCCAATGTTTTTGGGGCTTATGCACAGTTCAGTAAGTTTAAGCTTTTTCGAAATGTGTATAATATAAGAGGAGCATTAAATTGTTTTCTTGTAAGTGGTTAACCACTGAAGCAATGGTAAAATACTAAAATGTTTTTGTTGTGTGTGTGTGTGTTATTATAATGTTTTGGTTTACATTTTTGTTTTTTGTTCATCTTCTTCTTCATCATCATCTTCATGTTATTCTAAAAACATTCAGTTTTGATTATTTATTTGGTGCGATATAAATAAATAAATATTAAAAAATAAAAAATGTATTCCATAAATACTTAAATATCAAAATGAAACAAACTCGTTTACACCTTTTCCAAGAAAACGAATCTGATTATTACCTACAATTTCGTAATTTCGCTGAAAAAGGATTTACGGAAATTTAATCAAATTAGAACACATTTTCAAGATAATAAGGATAAAGTCATTCATAAGGGATAATGATGTTTATTTATCAGAATAAAATTACAATTACAATTACAATTTTTGTGTAAAAGATTTCTCTCTCTCTCTCTGTCATTAGCGCCATAGTAACTAGCTAGTTAGTGAATTAGGATGAAAGTAGTTTTAAATGGGTAAATAATTAAGGACAGATAAAAATTTAGTTTTAATTAAGATTAAACTTTGCTTAATGGGAGAGGTTAAACATAGCAAATGCAAAAATGTATGTTTGAAGCTGAACATTTTAATAATACTCGTATTTTATTATCCTCTCAAATAGAGACGGGACATAATAAAAATATCTATTAAAATATAGGAACACATTTCAAAGGAGTACTTACTTTCTTTAAAAATCTTTCATTGCACTCCATTGCTGTACCCCTCCAATGCCTATGTCTATAACGTGAATTGCCTAATTTGAGAGTTCCTCGTAACTGTGACGCATCAGTTACTACACGTTTGATTGTCTGCAGCCTCAACCGATTGCATCGATGAATCGGCCGTATTAGAGCACCACCACGTTCCGGTTCAGATTCGGCACCCGATTTTATGTGATCGTCGTCCTCGTCCACCCAGGCACTAAGTACGCCCTCGACAAAATTGTACAACATTTGTATATTTGAATTTAACGGTACGGATCCGGATGGTGTTTTTTGTAGAGGCTCAATTAATTTACGATTTTGGCAAACTTCTCGCAACAAATTTTCACCAAAATGTACCGTTTTATGACGTCGTCGACGAGAATTTAACGATACAGCCGATGCCGATTTGATTAGTTTACCATTCGAAGCACTTATGTGTGATTTTGGCTTACCGGTACGCGGTAATGATGCTCGTGATTCACCTCGCTCTAAGCTGGTTGGTTGTGATCGGGAGCGATGTGATGTTTCAACATATCGCGGCAACGAATTGTGTTTAACAATATTGCCGGGATGCGTCGGTCGACATAGACATTTCGAGTCCATGCATCGTGGTAGTGAATTGCAACGATATTCATAGCAGTGTGTTGAGCATCTTATGTCATTGTATCGTGGCAGTGAACGTGATGTATTGTAACAGTCGTACGTACAACAATTTGGATCGGTACAAATTGGCATTAAGGAACACATTGGGTCAGTGCATTGAGGACGGGACGATGAGGTGCATGATGGTGCACGCTCAGCTGATGAAGACTTACGTGGATAGTATTTCGAATTTTCCGTTGACATATCGGCAACGGTGGCAGAACGTTGTGTTTGATGACGGCGTGAACGTTCTTTTTTTGTGGTGGTAGATGATTTATCACCATGATCAACACTTGACGATAGAGTGTGATAGATATATTGATATTTTTCTTTTGTTGGTTTGGTACTGATTGGCTTAAGTACCCGTTCCGGTTTCGGTGGAGCTTTCTCTGGCATTGTCGCTACCACCTCACTTGCAGAATGCCGCAAGCGTCTTTCTGGTCGTGATCGTTCAGCAACTTTTTCAGCGCATACCTTTTCTGCTATGTTAAGGCAACTACTGGGAGCAATGCCCAATTTTTGTCTACCGGCTGGTGATAGTCGATTCAACGGATACTGTATCCAGTCTGGTATTTTTTCTTTTACATTTTCATTTTGTCCAAGCGAATGTCTTTTGCGTGGTTTCGGAACCGGAGGTACGTCCGCACAACATTCTGGTTTTACATTGGATTTTAAGGAGTCGTCCTTTAAGGGCAACGATGGTAGAAATGAAAAATTCTGTGAGCGTATCCAATCGAAAATATCATGGCGTAATTGAGATATTTCACCTGGTCCAGAATGTTGTCTTTGCAGTGGTCTCTTTAGTATTTGCGTTAATTCATCTTTTAACGATTTACTAAGTTGCACTTCTTTTGATTGAGTTGATGTTATTTGTTTTGCATCAACGTTACTGGTGCCACGTTTATGCGGTAATTTCAGTAACCATTCGGATATGTCGGACTTATTGAGTGTTAGATCAGTTGGGCCAGACGAATGACGTTGATGAAGTATTCCATCTTTTTGAATCCATTCTGAGGAGTCATCTCGATTAGTTGTGGCAGCAGCACCAACCGATCGAGATGAGAGACGCTGTCTTTGAGTTCGATCAAAGAATTCGTCCGACTCATTTCTTTGGCGATGCTGTTGTTGCAGCTGATGTTGTTGTTGTAGCTGGTGTTGTTGATGATGATGATGCTGTTGTTGTTGCTGTTGTTGTTGCTGCTGCTGCTGTTGTTGTTGATGATACTGTTGATGATGTTGATATTGTGGTGGCTTTTGTTGTTGTTTTTGTTGCTGCTGTGGCTGTTGTGGAAGTTGTTGTTGTGGTTTTGGCTGTTGCTTCTGGGCAACATTTGAACGATGACCATGTTCCACATCAGGTGTAATTTTTGGTTTGACGGACGACAGCCGTGGTGGTGGCTGAGGTTTTTCGGGACGGCCACTTACATCGCTAAGATCACTTTTACGCAAGGCAATTTGAGGATGAGAGTACTGTTTTGGTAAACTCTTTTTCCGCGACAAATTCTTATTGTCTGCATTTTCAGCGGTTGACAACTCTGCTGATGATATGGGAACTTTTCTTGTTATCTCAAAAATATCCCCATTTATTTGGTGATAGGACTTCTCCAATTTGTAGCCAAGCTCCGGTTTTTGCAATTGCTTAGCTTGATCGTCTGCATGTAGTAAATTATCCAGCGAACCATGCTTTTTGATAAATGAATCAAGCGACTCATTTTTGAGAGCCTGCAATCTGCATTGCGCATTGCAGATGCATACAGGTTTTCGATTTGTTACCGCTGCATCACCACTGCCACCACTTGTACTGGATGCATCTCGAACGGAGGCCGTTGTCGATACTTGTATTCGCCCGGTTGGGGCTACCGTGGCTATTTTAACTATCACGCAACAGCAGTGTAAAAGAAGCGCTTTCTTTTCGGCGATATTATCAGATTCGGATGGTGACGCTGCCAGAATGAGCCACCAATGAACAACGATACGCGTATTAATGGTTTCAATAATTGCACTATGTTTAATATCCTTTTTCTATTTCGGTTAAATCCGGCGAATGCGTTACACTTATACATGCCACTTTCATTGAATTGAACACGACAAACAACTGAAAAATAGCGAAAGATTTTTCACTGGAAAGCTTTTTCAGCTATTTGGAAAAAGGACAAACAACTTTTTTTTTATCAAATTTTTTTTTAGCACATTTAATATGATACTACACCGAATTTGGAATTACTAAATTCCTACGTCACTACTTAGGCCTTCGGTAGCATACGCATTTATCACGTTTTGATTTAATTTTTATTTTTTTCTTCTATTTTTTTTTTTTTTTGATTTTGCTCCTACTTGGGTTAAAACTTCAAATAGTACCGTAATTATGTACAATCAACACTTTACACTAATTCTAATTGTTTTAGCAATAAACAGAGCTTAAAGCTCTGACATCACCTTCTTACAACATAGATTTGATTTTCGATTAACTAGGTCGCGTCGACCATATTTTTGCACGCTGTTAATTTGAATATTTATCCTAAAATAGAAAACGCTGCTGCGAAACCAAACTTTTTTTTTTGTGAAAACATGGAAAAATACAAGAATTTTCTTTCTCTTTCTATTTACAATCAAATCACATAGTGCTTAAATTTTTTTTGGTATATATTCATCTATATGTACACTCTTAGACTTAACGTGGTACTTTTCCAATAATAATTTTCCTTTTTTTCATCCACGCAACAACAACAACAACACCAACAACAACAACAACAAGAAGAACAACAACAACAAAAAATAAAATAGAATAAAACGATTTTTAAACGAATTCGAAACGATTTGTGGACCTAAAAAAAGGATACCGGACCAACAAACAACAGGACTATATTTTTGTATTTACATTAGTTGTAACATTTTGTAATGCGAAATAATTGAAAACAATTAACACCACCCCCGCGTATTTGAAATGAGAAAAACTAAAAATAATACACTTTTTACTTTGCACATATGAAACTTTTCCAATTTACTACAAATACTGGACCGAAGTCCTTGTATGCGCTATACACGACCCGTTCGATGGGGCTGTTGTTTTTGCATCACTAAAAATCCAGGCGATTACCGCACGACAATCTCGATAGAACTAAATTTAGGTTTCGCAATTCGCATCCCACAACGCCCATATCTTTTTAGTAGTATCAAGGCCTTTTCAACCGACTTTTCACGAGAGAAAAGGAGTTTACAACGAACGGCTTTTACGCTTTTACATTACATGCAGAAAAGCTTATTCGGCGTTGCTATACTGCTGCTGTATTCCTGTGACGTTATAGGGGGTACGGGTAGAATGCTCACGAGAGAATTTATTTCGCACAATACCATTTATACATACAGAGTGAGAACGAAAAGAGAATTGCTTTAAATAGTCAGGTCTATAATTGCGAAAAATTGGTTTGCTGTTGTTTTTATAGCCAATGATGAGAAAATCCTTGTATGTATGTATCCGTGTATGTATATGTTTATAATTAAAAAAAAAAAACTTTTTATTTAGGTTGTTTTGAGAAAGCTAAGTAAGCTCAAGCGATATGGCAATATAGATATCGTTATGTACGTTTCGAAAAGTTCAAGGACTTTATATCGTCATAAAATGATGATGATTTTTAATGGTTGACTTGAGGGTTATTTGTAAGCGTCAATGCTTGTACCAGGATCGTGCCAAGGACATATGTCAAAGAAGTTTGTTTTTATCATTTTCACTCTTTCCATTGTTTTAATGATTTCCATCTATCCGAAAAATGTGTTGTCGTTTAGTTTTTTGTTTTTTTCTTTACGTGAGAATAAGAATTAGTTCACATTAAATGCGTAGTTTTTTTGGGGTTGATTATCTATTATGGTGCCGGTTATGGTAATTGTCATAACTTTACGTTAAAAATTTGTAACAAATGTTGTGTATAAAATAATATTTTGGTACGATGACTTTTTAATAAATTAGAGGAGCGCAGGTAGAATTATAAAAACGTTAATTATGTATATTGAGAAATATATTATTAAAAGTTAAGTTTTTAATTGGTAATTGTGACGTAAAATACCTACGCAATACGATACTGTTATGAGAATGTCACATATTAAAGGACGTGATTGTTTTATGTAATTCTACTAATGCCTATACAAATACCATATGTACACAGCAATCAGAGCGTTATAATGAGAATTAATATTTTAAATTTTAAATTTAAGCAAAATAATGTTCCAAAGATCTTTTGTCTCATTGGGAATACGGCTCTCTATGCAATTAATAACTAAATGCTAAACAACATCATATTTTAATATTTATATATTTCTCTGATACTGCTCTGTGCTTATCGTGGCACTTCTAATAATATATATTAATATTATAGATAGAGGGTGATTCATAAATAAAAAAAATCCGATAACTGATAAAGGATATCGAAAACATATTTAAATATTTAGTATTGTTACAATCTCTAATGCAGGCTCAGAAATTAAATGATTTCTTATTTATGTATAGGTACTCACCAAGTGGAATATCTTGGCATGAAATTTGTTCCAAATGTTTTTTTTTTTTTATTTAGGTGTCGAAAAATGGGTCAAAAAATGTTACTTCACTTGATCTAATTTTGGTCAGATTGATAATGGTTTTTGAAAATATAAATTTTATCGGAGTTTATTTTTAATGCCAAAAAAGTATTTTGATATAAGTTTAGTTTCTTTTGATATAAGTTTAGTTTCAAAAATTTTTTCGAATTCGAAATTCTATCGAATAATTGATAGCAACATTAAAATCAGAACCCTTTTTGAGAAAATAATATTTTTAAATTCAGCGGAAAAATTTAAATGTCTGTAAAATAAAGGTCACTTAAAAATAAATAAATTTATATTTTCCTTAACTTTTTCAAAATTTTACTAATTTGTCCTCTTACGTATAACATTTTTAGCAAACTATCCTTCAATAATTAAATACAAATACACCAACAATGAAAATGTAATTCCACTTTGAAGAATACTAAGTGAAGAGGTGTTGGTACTCACCTAGGTATATTGTATATACAAAATTAGTGAACGGGAAAATAGAAACATAAGAAAACCGAACAATGGAAAATTATTTGGAACAATTTGTTGAATGAAATGGTTTCTAAAGAAAATAATACAAATAGGCAAAATTCACCACTGCCTAAACAATAAGTCTAAATTCACAAGACAAATGGAAGGAGCATTTAGCACTAAATCAAATTTCGCCTTATCTATTATTATGATAATATGAAGAAAATTGCTTTTAATTGTTTCTGGGTAAATCAAAATTAATTATGTAATTTTTTTTTTTTTTTGCAAGTCTGTAATGTTTAATTTATGACTGAAGTGTTTCAAAATTGTACTTGGTTTTTTTTTTTTTTTTGTAAAAAGTCTTTGGCTTTCTGACATATAAATTAAGATTCAATGAAAGTCGTCCCCTTGGAGCGGAGCCAAGTTCAATGATTTTAATTTATTATTATATTCTTATTTTCAAAAATAGTTGAGACAGTATTTTTATTTGAATATTTTTAACTAAACAAAAAATACTGAAATAACACAAAAAATAACAATCAGTAGTTTATAGGAGAGTATATTAAGTAAAATTGCTCAAAAAAATACCAATTTTTTTTTTTAGTAAAATCCTCCAGTATTTACTGTAATGTTAAACTGAATATAAAGGTTAGGTTGTAGGTGACACATATCCAAATCATTATTTTTATAAGAAAAGGCCGCAGTTGTCTGTTCTTTGAAGTGGAAGTTTTAAACAAGTTTTAAAAAGTTCTTGTGCTTGTGGTGTGGACTATAAAAATCAGAGTTAACTCTAAATATATATAAGTTTGTACTTGTACCACTTTCGTTTGGAAGTAATTTTGTTGTTGTTGTTGTCATAACTTAAATTTCGACCATGGCAGACTTTATGTTAAAATATTACCAGATCACAACCATTATTTCGAAAAAAGCTTCTGAAACTTCACCAAAAAAAAAACGATTTGATGTTGAAAATTTAATATTTTTTTCTTGACGCCATTTTGATTATTTTTTAAAATATATTAATTTAGCGCCTGAGGATAATTCGCTATTTGCGCCAAATGTTTTTGGCAGTTCGCCTATTTTACCTCTAATCCAAGAAAAGAATTTAATTGTATTATCCTGCTTGGAGCGCGGTGACTATGTAAATATTGATTTTGATTATTTTTTTTTTTTGTAAATTTTGAACATTAAATTTTCTCTAGTACTAGGGAACCTACCTACACATACATACATAGGTATCAAATTAAATTTGACACGCAAAATAAAAATGAATAAACCATTTTTTTTTTCATTTTCCCTCAAATGACTCCATTTAAAAGTATGGCGTATTTGTGCTGTCAGAGAAACGATTTCTACCAGAATTACCCTCCCCGGTAAATAAAAAAAAAAAAAAAAAAAAATTCACAACTCACCAATTCTTGACGTTATGGCTACAGATAGATGCTATATGCGTTGAACTGTTTGATATTAAGGTAAACACAGTGTAGAACCTCACTCAAAAATATGTTTTTCACATCAACGATGGAAAATCTGCTAAAAGTGCAAATAACATGAAAAAGAATTGTTTCGAAAATATTTTGACACATCCTATGAATTTAAATTTTCCCTATTTTGCCTTTTGAATTTTATGTATGTATGCTTCTATGTATGTGTGTATATATAGAAAAAAAAAAAAAAAGAAGAAGTTTGAGTATAAATCTTAAATTAGCTTTTTTTTCTTATTCTTTTCTTCTTCTTTTTTTTTGTGTTGCTCAAAATACAAATACAGCATTTTAACTGACCTAAAAGGTCGGTCTGGTGTTAAAATAACAAGGAGTCGGTATTTCAATATTTGTTTATATTGTTATCTTTACCTTTCCCATTGGATACAGAATCGTTTAAACATTTCAAGATATTTCTCAAGTATGTATATAAGAGTAAGTTCTGATGGGAGTTAGAGTGAAGCATAGAGTAAGTTGCTCTGTACGTGAAAATGGCTTCAAGTGAGATTGGTCATTACGTGAATATTGGATGATATATACAACAACACATAGTATATGGTTTTTGTAGTTCTTATACGGGCATGGGCTAGAAATGGAGGTTGAGAGGGGTTGAAATACAATATGAGGAAAATTGGAAATTATTTTCCGGCACGACAGGATCTAATTAGTATGTACACAAGATAACCTATTTATATTTATACTACATATGGATTGTACGTATGTATACTTATATATGTTATATACATACATATATATATATATAATATAAGAGAAGGAAGGAAATTCTAATTTACTACCAAAACTATATATAGAAAATGTATATATATAGTATTATATAGTCACAATAAGATAAAACTAGATATTAAGTAGGCTGAATAATTAATTTTATTCTTTGTTTTTCTTTTCAATTGAAAATAGAAAAAGTTGGGAAAAAATTCTGTTCTACTTTCTTCTCATGATGATGTGGATGATGTGAGGCACACACAGGGAAACAAGGCTCATACACAAAAGGTATATTGCATACGTTTATGTTATATTTAATGACGTCACGGAAGCTGTGTGTAATGTGTAATGGTGGAGGCGCCTAACAGGCCACTGGTGGAAAAACATACACTGCAATTCAATGATCGATCGAATAATGGCTGTTGCTAGGTTACACGACTCCTAATTGTAAAGTATATGCGATGGAAAAACTCTCTCTTCTTGTTACGCGCGCGACACACAAAATGAGTTTTTCTTCTGCATAATGGTATAGGCACACACGTATGTCGTATAATATATGGATGTATGTAAGTATGTATGGCTGTACAATGTACATAAACATAAGATAATTTCTTCTACTTTTTTCCCTCCATCTTAAGAAGGTAGACAAAAGAACAGTAGGATTTGTATATATTTAAAGGGATCTAGATTGACATTTGATGGAATTTTTGGTGCCATAAATGAAAGCAAAAGAAAAAAAAAATATAAAAATAGCGGATTGTTATGCGGTTGCGTTAAAATTACTGAGACAAATTTTCCCTATTCCGTGTAGGACATAATATTTTTACCTCAAGATTGATACGAAGTGATTTTTTTTTTTTTCGTGTCGTAGTACGGTAAGAGGATAGGAGTATGATGCTCAGTCAATGTAATTGTGTTTTCAGGTGTAGGGAAAAATTTTAATGTTGAAACATAAAAAAATATAAGAATGTTCGTGAAGTGTAATATTTTTCTTTTTCTTTTTATTTTTGAATTAAATTTTATTAGCGCAATAAAAAAGATGTCCCTTTTGATGAATTTATAATTACATTTGCCTTCATGTACAGAAAGCCTTATAAAATATATATAACTACGTGAAATAATATTAAATATAATCACAAAAAAAAAAAAACAAAATTTGAATATACGGCATACTTATTTCTAAGTCAATATTATCACGTCATAACAGTTGCGAAGCTTGCCGTAATTTTCTCCGAATCATCTCAAAAGCAATTTCTACAATTTCTTTTTTGAGAGAAATAATCGAAAATTTGAAAACATAATTTAGTCGAAATACATTTCAATACATTTTATTAGAATTCGAACAATTGATAAAAATTTGTTCAAAATATTAAATAGAAAACGTTTTAAATTCTAATTATTAATTTTAAGATAAGATTTTGCCAATTTTTCCTTACAACATATCCAAATATTTATTTGACAAAAATGCTGCCCCTTTTTAAACGAAAAAAAAAATCAAATTTAAAATTATTAGAAAATCAAAGATTTCAATATTCATATTCTACCCAATTTCTTGTGTTTTTTTTTTTTTACCACAAACAACCGAAAAATAAATCAAAAAGCTCTTAATCATGGATTATCAAAAAGAATGAGTTAGACAATTTATTTAGATTTTCATTTAAAAGGAACACATTGTTAAGTAACATTTATTAACTGTTCCCATTGAAAATGAAAATTTTCATAAAAAACCAATTTGCCTCGTCTTATGAAATCTCACGATTCACCACTTAAGTGATTTGTTTAAATTTATGTCAAATTATTCTTTATTGACAGGTGAATCTTATCACATTGAAATTTTTTTTTTTAACGATTTATGTATATCTGAAATCGATAGCGCGACACAAAGTTTTTCGTTTTTTTTTTTTTTTTTTTTTCTTTAAAATCCCATCTCCATATATTTGTTGTATATGGAGTATTTGAAAGTTATTCGAAAGCCTTTTAATGGAAAAAAAGAGATTTTCGATGGGACTGGTTGTACGTACATACTATGTATGTGATATATTTCGAGTACAACAAAGATTATTCACGTTTTTTTTTTCCCTGAATGTGTTATGTATGCATACAATATTCATAGGAATGGGGGGGTTTTTGGAAGAAAAATTCTTTTCGACATCCCACCAACTTCCATTTGATTTATAAGTATCGAAAGTATAATCTTCAACACCATTAACAGCTTTTTTCGGTTCAGTTAGATATAAAATAAAAATAAAATATTTATTTTTATCGTAATATTTTTTCTTTCTTTATAAATTGGCTATATCTTTATATGTACATATGTATATTGTACATATGTTGATGTTAATAAAGAAGAAAAAAAAATACCATACCTACCTAAAACTCTTTAATTTTGTTTTTCTTCTTAGTTCTGATTATGTATTTTCGTCTCAAAACTTACCTGAAACAAAGAAAAAAAAAAACAAAATTAATCAATGTACAAAACTGAGTTGATCTGAAATTGTAATTGAATCGGATAATTAATTGTAGGGAAATGATCCGAATCTAATTTAGTAATGGACTTCCTGTCAAATAGAATAGAGAATTGTATGATTTAATGTAAGTATGTTTTACCAGATTTAATTAATACAACAACAATCCATAAAAGGACAATCAATTTGTATGAAATTAATTTGTTTTTCGAACATTTTCAAAAATATCCGTAAGAAGATGTTAATTTTCTAAATGAATTAATTTAATTTGTTGTTGTTTTTATTTAAATCTTTAATTTAATCTTAGTTCTATAAGTTTAAGTTGCATTTTTAACTTTATTTTAATTTTTTCCTTTAAAATGTTGGATATAGAAAAAAAAAAGCTTTTATTTGATTAGCAGGTAAAGGTAGATACATTTTACGTCTATTTTCCTGACTAATGTACATGTGACAGGCATTTTAATTTAAAAGTTTAGTTTCTAGTTTCCGAATTTTTTCAATATTTTAGTGGCGATTCCCCGTCAAGAGATATTTATTTCTCTTAAAAAAACATTTTTCATATTTGATATTCCGTTGAAGTTTTATTTTACGATATTCTACACTATAAAACTTCTAGAATCATCAAATACTCGAAAAGCAATGGCCTTTTCGTTTCCACTTATTGTTTCAGTTCATTTTATTTACTCGGCACAATAAAAGTTCGCTTCCATATTATATTTTGTGTAAATAAATATGACGAACATTCATAAAGTTTCACTGGTGTGCCATATATTTTTATTTTTACTTTTATACAATAAAATATTGACAACAATTTTTCTAAAAATAAAAATCCATATTTCATTTGATTTTTTTTTTTTTTCTTATTTACAAAAAAAATCTGCCATCTTTTCTCCTCAATTGGTTTTGTCCTCGTCGACTATTTACAAATTGACTTCAATCGAACAAACATTTATGTATGTATAAGATTGAACATCAAAAGAAGACGTGTGTACTTTCAATTATTCAGTAAACTTTTTCTGAAGAGGAAAATCTGTTTAATCTAAGTTATATACATACAATATATACATACATACATACATAAATGTACACATATGTACATATATATACAACATATGCCAACATACCAAAGGTAAATATCTGTCAAATAATTTTAAAATAACCTCAATGGCTTAAGAAAATTAATTTCAATTCATTCCGATGTTATCCATTTACCTACTCTGTGTATTTACAACATTATGCTAGTACAGTGGATGGAAATATTATCTGTTTAATTTAATCTAAACTTTTGCAGAAAATTAGAGCTTTTATCTAAAGTTCAGGTAAATTAAATATGGAAGCAACACATATGTATGGAAAATGGTAATAATATAGAATGAATGTGAAATGCATTTGTATGTATATGTAAAAAAAGAAATGAGGTTTTGAATTACAAATTAAAAAGTAAAATGACATGGAAAAGGTTTGTTTTGTAACTACAAATTTTTATTAAAAATTATGTCTGAAAAGCATTTATATATTCAGTTTTTTTTTTTTTTGGAATTTCATTTGCAAGAGGTTGGTGTTTGGTCTGGGACCGGGTATTCCACAAAAAAAAAAAAACAGTAAATTTTCTTATTATTTAAAAATTGACAACTATATTTGGACATTTTATTTCTCTTTTTTTTGTTTGTATTAACTCCGAGTTTCATTTTAGGTTTTTATTAAGATGGAAATAGAGAAGTTTTTGACACAATCTGTGTATCGAACAATCTAAGATATTGGAAAAGATCCCATAAATAGCACTGAAAACAAAGATAATTTTTACGCCCAATTAAATAAAATTAAAAATTCCCTTAAATATTTATGCAATGTTCGATATCGTAATATTATGATTAAAGAAATTAAAATCTTATTAAAGTTTTGCACGAAAAAGACTTGGCGATTTAAAAAAATCTCACAATTTATATAAAAATGTTATTCAAAAAAAAAAAAACCAACAAATTTTATTTTTCCGTTGATTATTCGTGTTTTTCCATTATCAAACATAAATTATGATGAATAAAATTGCTGATTCCATTTTGTCGAGAATTTCCATTTCGTTTTTAGTAGAATTATTTTACTTTTTATATTTATATTTTCAAATAGCCGATAGCGAATTTAATTATTTATGTTGTGTAAATGTAATTTTATATTAATTCGGTTTTAATTACAATTTTACGACCACCAAATGGAAAATTTTGAATTAAATACAATTTTTTTTTTAAACTATTGAGAATTCGATAATTTGAATAATGAATATTGCATATGGTGCACTTTGTCGATTGGTGGACCGTCGATAGTAGTTGAACATTTTTAATACAATCTTACCGTTTCTTAGAGATAAAATTAGGATTATGATTTAATGATGATGATTAAAAAAAAAATCAAAAATATTCGACGACCATACGTTTTATTAGAGAAGAACAAGAAGTACTTATTAGTGTATAAATCCTAATACCGCTAAAAATTGTTAATGTTACATACGGAAATTATACGTTTCATTTGCTACATGCATTTCTTACGCATTTTGTTACCAAAAATGATAATAAATAAATTCCCCATTTACTACCAAAATGTCTAACAATCACTCGTAACAAATGTAACATTTGTATGTTAAAATTGTAACATTTGTTACAATTTAATACCAAAATTCGGTATAAAATGTAGCAAATGAGATAAATTTGAATAAAGTTCCTCTTTCGCTGCTGAAAATATTGCCCAAACATACCCGTTTGCCCTTAGTAAAAAAAATCTAATAGTACCTCTCAAACGATTTAGAATAATGCTTTAAAGTGAAAAATGTAAAGGATTTTTTTTTAGCAATACTTTTATCTATAACCATAAGTAATAAACTCATCTTAAAAAATAAAATTTACAAAATTTTGTATTATATAAAAGTAAAAGTTTACTATGAAACAACATTTTTCATTCAACTTTAATAATAAATCTCTAATGATAATTAATTGTATTCAAACATTTTTCGGTTTTTTCTCTTCTTCGGTAATATTTTACTTTAAAATATTGTTGAACTTTCTTTCATTGTACTTGTATTTTAATGTATGCATAAAAAAAAAATATAAACTCCCGGCCATGTTATATTAAAATCTTCATAAAATCAGACATTTCCAACGTTTACTAATATATAATATGTATATGTTGTAGCATAGAGAGGAGAGAGAGAGAGAGAGAGAGGAGTAAGAACCGATAATTTCTGTAAACAAGAAACTTTTTATACATAATAAATTAAATTTTATAATCAAATATATTGCCTTCTGAATATCTTGCGCTATGGATCTAATATCTAAGTAGATCTATCTAAAAGTATACCTATTATAAGTGGGAGTATTTATTATATAGAAGAAAAATGCGCTCATAATCATGAACGAAAACTTTTCACCAAACCAAAAAGTTCTTTTCCAAATTAGAGAAGTTTATGTTTTAAATTTGCGAGATGAAGTCGAAGCACATCCAATAATTTGTCTCAAGTTGTTATAAAATTATCGTTAATTTGGCGCCCTAAGTATATTAACATTTCGTTCTATCTGAATACCTATTATGTTTGTAAAAGTTCAAAAAAGAGAGAAAAAAAAAACATTGCCCAGGGGTCACACCGATTCTATTAAAATTTGTTTCTTTTCATTCTTTATGGCGGCTCTGACCAAAATTATTCGACAATTTTGTCCAAAAAAAAATCCTAAATGTCATTACTTATTTACATGAATATAGCTAGGCTCAGAGTCCTTTTGGTTTTTTTTAACAAACTTGAACCAGAGACAACGATTCCCATTTTTTTTATCCATGAATCGGCAAAATTCATTAGGTAGAAGAACACCTATAGTTAGTTTATCAACTTCTATTTATAGCTTGCAACTTCTTCTACACGTTTATCTATTAGAGCCCTTACAATATTTTGCACTATTCTACCTACATTTTATGTACCGTACCTACCCTATGCGGCAAAAAAATAAAACTTAAAATGTAATTTTCCGCTTTACTGTAAATTAATAAAGTTACAAACTTTATTTTCTATGTGCGAAAATTTTATTGTCTCTCAATTAGCTTTTATAGAGGCACTACAACCACAGACAATAAGCTTTTATGATGCAACGTCGAGCAATCACTTTTTAGTTTATACCAGTAATGTAATTTTGTGACATATTTCGTGATTAGAGTAGGTAAACATGGAAAACGTGTCTATGGCCATAACAAAAATGAAAATTACTGTTGATTAATTTAATAATAATAAAAAAATGGCGAAGAGAATATTCTCAAGGAAAAGAAAAACATTTTTAATATTAAAGCTTATTTTATCACCATCAAACAGACAGGCATTCCCATTTTTAGTTGAACCATTTAAAATCGGTGTGTATAGCAATAACACCTAGATTAACCCCAAAAATTCATCCATCTGCAATATAATTCACCGGAGGGGACCTGGGAAAAATGATAAAATCTCTTCTTCTTCTGCCATTTCGTATTTTATATAGCCCAACTTGATTTAAAATTATGTTCTTACGTCTTTGCGGTGATGTATTTCAATGAAAAAATTGTTGGATGAACTTAGTATTGTGTTTGTGCCCTCCCGTTTACATACGACGGATGATGACGGAGAGGTAATATGGCATCAGAATTGTGGCGCGGCGACGGCGGTGTGCCCACCTATCGTAATAATACATTGGTGCCACAGTATGTATATCATATGTATACGTACAATGTACATATATAGGGTATGTTTGCCGAAAACAGACATTTTATTACCTTTGGCATGGCGTAGGCCAAACGACTTTAAATTGAGAAATATATTGCCTTTTTCATTTTCTACACATGTATGTATGTAATTTATGTATGTATATAACTGTATACAATACATACATATACATATGTGTATTTCTAGCTCTTCTAGATCTCTTTAGAGCACCATAATATATCCTTATATGTACGTCGAACAAGGCTATTTAGAGCCAGTTTGGATTTGGTAGATAGTGAAAACTGTTTGCATTAAGTCATGTATATTATGTATGTACATATATTTTGAGTTGTATAATAAAATATATTGTAAAGAGGATCTCTTTTTATTGAAATAAAAAAAGTGTTGACACCATATTCAAGGCATAAATTTCGAAAAATATTTGACACTTTTATTAAAATACTCGATTTAATAAAATGAAGTACATACATATATAGAAAATTGAATGAAAAATGTCTAGACCTGCGTTTATCTCATGTATAAGATAATTTGATATTGAAAATTGGTAAACGTTAAGATATTTCATGTGGATAAATAAGATTATAATACCTATCACTTATTGACGTACACAGGGGATGGTTCTAGTTGTTCACATAATTGCATTTAATTATAAAAAAAAAAAAATAGTAATAATCATTATGCACAACAAAAAATGCGACAGGTTCTACATAAAATAAGAACCACAAGTATCATATGTGAAAATATTAGCAATTAGGTAATCATTTTTTTTATAAAATATAACACTTCGAAATACGTGTTATGGTTCTGTTTTAAAGTTGAACCAATATCCCACAAAAAAAAATGTATGAAATGTTCATAAAGGACGATATTTTTTATTTCTTTTTTATAATGACTCATAATATAAATATTCGTCATCATCAACAAGTTAATGACGACATTCAAAAAAATCGCCCCCAGTTTTTTTTTCTTTTCTAATTCTGATACTAAGATTGGCTTGGTTACGATATATTCGATATCTTTGCTTGTATAATAGCAATTGTGTCCTGACAATGAAAATGTACATAGAAATACATATTTTATTTATGTATTTCCCTGAAATAGCTAATAATGTACGTAATGAGGTATTATATATATATATACACACAAAGAAATTGTTTCGGTAATAATATTACCGAAAATTAACCAAAATATTGTTGTTTGTATGTATGTATATGTTTTCTGGTTAATTTGATAAGTACGAGTATGTTGAATTAAAATAATTACAAAATAATGGTACAATTTTTTTTTATAATTGACAGAGTTAATGTAAATGTAACAAAGTGTCACAAACTATTTATACAAAACAGTTCTCTCGGTTTATTTTCTATATTGATATTTGATATACGATAAAACGGAAAAAAAAACTGTAATGACAAAATAATGTCACAAATTTATCATTTTTATGACACAATTATTTTGTTTCCCGGAAGTAAGTACATAAATAAATGTTCTGGTGTCAGATTATTTCTGTAATGATGTGTATTGCATTTTTATTCGAAATTATTGTTGTTTTTTTTTGTCAGAAAAATTAGCAATATCGACATAGTTAATTTTAATTAATCACCAAAGAGGAAAATATTTTTTATTTTCGTCATAAAAGTATGTGAAAAAAACAATTAAGAGAAATTTAATTTTGGACATAGCAACGATTGATTTTTCACTCAAAAATCAGTAGCTTACACAAATTTTGGAAAATTGTTGTCACAAAAGTTTTTAAATATTCTGATATTAAGATAATTTTACAAATTTTAAAGACAAGCAACAAAAAAAAAAGATTTGTTGATTTTGTATTATGGAAACGTCCCTGATAAAAAAAAAATTTGTTTTCAATTTTATTTTCTCAATTTAAAAACTAAGAAATGTTTATAAGAAAAAACTTGTATAGTAGGTCTATAGAGAAAATGTGCTTTAAATTAACCCAATAATCGTTTCAAAACAAAAAAAAAACAGACAAAAAAAAAGAAATAGAAAATAGAAAAATAAGCAAAACGACAAACAGAGTTCTCAATCAATTGACCCAAATATTCTAGATGTTGATTGTAGCTATTAGATTTATCATAATACATCGTTGTATGGGAAAAAGTTTCAAGGCGTCATGGTGCGATAAACAGAGCTTCGTTATCCTTGTTCCATTCATTCAATAAAGTAACTATTCAGCAATAAAAATAATAAAAAGCTTCCACACACATGACACTTTTATGTTTTTTTTTTTAAAAATAACGATGGAAGTTCGGTTGAATTAATTTTTACATCATTAAAATGAGATTTCCTTCATGACACCCAGGCCATATGATGGTAAATGGAGTTTTTTTTTTGTTTCACTATATATACAATATATATAACCTATAAAGTAGGTCATTTGTAACTTAAAATTGAAACGAAGAGGATATATTGTGTGGTAGAAAACACTTGCACTGTTTCATTTGTCATTTTAAATTTGCCATTCGTGAAATTCGAAACACATATTGGATAAATTGTTATAAATTGGTTTTCTATGTGGCACATATGGTCAAAATTAACAAAACTCATGAAAATATTTTGTTTTTGGAAATATTTTGTTTAGGTATAGTTTTTAAAATTTGCAATTTTAAATAAATAGTTATTCAAAGTCAATTTTGAATAAAAAATTATTTCTAGGGCAAGTTTTTCGCACTGCATTTTTTATATTTATTGAAATGTTGGATTGGAACAAAACTCAATCCCTATAGTCATAAAATAAATTCCCTCTTGAAGAATAACTGGAAACAGTTCATCCTGACTAAGAGTTTTGTGTGGTGATATATTTTTTTTTTTCATTCCTGAGTTAACTCACAGGTTTCTATAATTTTATCTATAGATTCATGGAACCACAAAATCAGTAATGTTGTATAAAACAAACAAGAATTTAGAGGTTCCATTTGGATTTTTTTGAATCCTTACAGATTATGTACGTAGGAATGTCCAATTTTTAAGTTGGTCCTTTTATTCAACTTTCTATAATCCTTAATTTCCTTATTTAGTTTAACAGAACATTTCCACCCTTCAGGAAGTGTATATTTTTTTAGGTTTGTTGAACTCTATTTGTGCTTGAGCTTTAGATGTTTTCGAAAATGTTTTCTTTTTGTTTTATTTTGAATTCAATGCAAAATCAAAGAAAAAAACAAACTTATTTTTACCCACCCAAAATCTCGCCCGACTGTTTATATAAATCCACGTCTTCAAATGTCCCTAATATATATATGAAAATTATGCAAAATAAAATAAAATTAATTCCAATTCAATGAAGTTGAACGTATACGCTATATTGATGTCACTTTATTCAGTAAAATTTGCAATTTAATTTAACAACTACAAAAAAATGCGAACAATATCAAATGACAGCAATACACAACTGCACTCAGTTGCTGTTTTATTCAGAATGTGTAATAAGAGAAAAAATGTTCTCTCTAACTAATAAAATATCCTCCGTGAACTTTCAGAATTTTCATAAAATTGGAATGTGTTTTCGTAGTTTTCAAATAAAATTTTTCTCGGTATAATTAGTTTTCTGTTAAAATTCCTTCTAATATTAATAAGATGCTTATCGTCAAAAATTATTTGTAACCTGATCAGAAAATCCAACCAACTAGCATACATTAGGTAAGGTAGGTATATATACAAAAAAAAAATGTATGTTCAAACTATGTCAACTGTGTGAACACGCCATATTAATTAAAATTTCATAATTGTTGTGTGATTGAAATTTAATTTTTGGCAAATTTTGCTATGGTTACACAAAATATATGATAATTAAACATTATAATCAAGCTTTAGTAATTAGTTTTCATGTTTTGGGGGCATAAATATTGATAAGTTAATATATTTAACTTTGAATTTAGTATTTTGTGATAATTTAATAGAACAATAACATTTGTAGCATAACCGATGATAATTCGCATACTACATACAACAGAGCTAGTTCATTGAATCACCAATTAAGTATAAAATACAAACTAAAGCGTAGAAAATTTATGGCCTATAATCTGTACGATATAGTATGAAGCAAATATTTGCACATACTAATACTACTCTACTAGGATAATACAATGAGTATACACGAGAGATATCGGTCGGTATGTATAATTGGACATTGTGCATGCATTCAATAAATCGTCTTTTTAATGTCAAGGAAATTCTTCAACTATTATAAATACAACAAATGTTTTATCTTTTAATTTTATATTAATACAGTTTCAAGAAAGAATCCTGGATAAACTTTGCCTTCAATTCAATTACACTAGAAAAACATATATAAATGTGTAAGGAACAAGGACCCTTACAAGTTAGTTGCTACCATTTGAACAAAGAAAATCTTTGGTTGAATAAAATTGTGTTCAATGTTCTTTATAACATTTACAACCGTAAAGGTTTTGACTCAGGAATAACATATTTTGATTAAGTAAAACGCGCACAATAAACCGAACGCGCGATAAAAACACAAGTAACATTACAATAATTTCCATTCGTTTGTAGATGATAGGACGTTGTCTGAATTTAAATATTACATTTAAACCAAAAAAAAAAAAAAAAGAAAAAAAAAGAAAAAGAAAAGAATCTTTATCTTAAAATACCTCAAATTATACAAAACAAAAATAATGACAACGAGATAGATATTTTTACTTTCGATATTTCAAATGTCGATTTTGCCAATAACGAAAGGTTGAATCTTTGCTTGTTTAGTTTCTGTACACGCGTTTGTGTTTACCATAATTTAATAGAATGCCATTAGAATACATTTTCTTTATATTATACATATATATTCTGTATAATATGTATACAACATATATATATATATATATATAGAATCTGTATATATGTATATATAATGTTAAGATGTATTTCCATTCGTAGCGAAAATTTAACCATTTCATATGAATTTCAAATGTAGACTGATACTATAGTACCATAATGTGTACATTATTTATGCACGAATATATATTTATAGGTACACAGGCAAAGTTCGATTTTACGCAATGTTTGTTTTGTAGCAATTGTTCGAGAATGCCGCAAAGCCCTAACATTTACCACTAATTGACGCACATTTTAATTGAATTAAATGAGAAGAAGAAATATTTTTTGTTTGCCTAATTTTAAAGTAATTAGAATTTCTCAAATGAAAAATTGTAAAAAAATTCGTTCGTAATTTTTCCCAGTTTCTCAATTCAAAAATTGTCTCTGCACGTAATCAAATCAAAGTAAATTTGACTACCAATCGGAAAAAATTCAGGCGCCGCCCATGGTATGTAATTTTTATTCGAAAACGTACAAATTCTTCCTTTTTTTTTTTTCAAAAATCAAACTTTGCCTGTATATACTTTAAAAAAATTAAATTTCTGAATATTAGATTAAGGAGTTTTAAAATCCATTTCATTGTGCAAATCCTGAAAAAAAAAAATTTAAATATTATTTTACACTAGGCTGGAGTGAGTATACAACTATAATATTTTAATTTTTAAATAATAAAAACTATATGCAAGTAGGTAGGTACCTACAAACAAACATATATATATATATACATATATATGTATATATATATATATATAAATAGGTACTGATGTGGCTCTTTGTATTTTTTGTTGTTGTTTTTTCCTTTTTTACAGCTATCTTTTGTAAAGTGCATTTTTAATTATTTCCTTTGCTGTTAGAGTTTTAGGTACATTATACCTACACCTTTTGATACTAAAATACTCTTGTAACATTAAAAAAAAAAAAGAAGAAAAGTATAATATGTAGGTAAATTCCTACCCAAAAACATGTCTAGCTATATAAACAGTATACAACAAACCTCTACATTATATAAGCGTTTTTCAAAATAATTTTCCAGATTTTCCTTGGGTAAAGTCCTTTTAACAATTATTATACAGAAATTCCATAAATGTTTGTATAAAGTACATATACCCCTTCTATATACATACATACAAACATACATACATATATTTTATATATGCATAAGCAAACAGAAAACATTTAAAACCATTACCACTTTCTTTCTGTGCACTGGCAATAAGTGAGAAAAGTAATTGGTGAAAATACTGTTGTTTTAGGCCAGTCTTATATTATTTATATCGTTAATGATAAGATATATATATATATACATATGTGTGTATTCATGTATTAGTAATAACATACTATATACATACATAGGTATTTGAATTTGTTTTTAAGAGATTTCGTGCTTTCATGCTTTCATACGTTCATCAATAAGGAAGCAACATGTAGAAATAACACATTAACACTGGCGCCTCTTAAATAAATATATATATATATATATATATATATACATACAATATATGTATATACAGAATATTGCGTGATGATGGCTTTTTTTTGGGAAAAGTGGTTCTTTAATGAAAAGCAAAAAGCAAAAAAAAAAATAAACAAATACGTACGAAAAATAGATTTATAGCATTTTCACATTCACATGTGTCATGTGTATGGTTTAGTCGTAACTATAAGAAAAAATATTTTTGACTCAACAAAGTTTTGGTCACATAAGTAAAAATAATTTCCCCTTTAGAGATGGGTGTGTTTGTGACATTTCCAACAGTTCTAGTTAATGTCTGTATATATATAATAGCAATTGACTTAATGCTTAATGTACGGGGATATAAAAATGGTTGATAATGCGCGAATACGAATTACTGGTTGGAATTTATCAACAGTCAAAATTCCTCTTTCAAGCCATAATTTGTGTGTATGATAATTTCATTACAAAAAGAAAATGTTCATAAAATAACATAAATAAAACTAAATAGTAAATCGCAATGTTTTTAATGCAGTAAAATGTGAAGAATGCGAAAAAAAACTTATTTATGAAAATTGTATACATGATGAACGAGAAGGTAAATATTTGAGGTTCTATAAATTACCTGGTGAATTTTAATTTGTATTATGCAACGTTTTGATGTAGATTTTGTAAAGAACTTTATTGGCGACTGGTCGCCACACATCACAAACAAAATCATTTTTATTAGGATAATTTAACTTGACTTTTTATCCATATATTTTGACATTAAATAGTTTTTATTGTTGTCACAAAAATTCTAACGATCACAAAATCTACAAAAACCTTATCTGGATACAAACAAATAAATTCAATAAAATCTTCAAAATACTGGCATACTCATCAATAACGTTAGTTTATTGGTTTGTTTCTTATCCCCCGGTTACTATAATATGATTTAATGACCAGTTTTTAATATTTATATCCCTGTGGGCAACTGGAAAGTAGTTTCTACCATGTGTTGCTTATGCATTAAGAGACATTTTATCATTCGATACACAATTTTGGGGGGGAAGGATGGTAGGATGGTGTAGAAAAATTGCGTTAGACCTTATTCAATTTTCTATCGGAGGAAAACAAATCGATCCGGTCTATTTTCTACCGAAATAATAAATGGAAAATATATGCTATTTGTGTGCATATGTAAACAGTTTTCGGAAAAGAGCCCCCGAGTAAATATATTACTAAAAACTTTTCTGTTTGGTATAACTAAATACATTTACAAACAAACATGGCAAATGATTTATTTTATTGTTAGTTTAAGCTCAAGTGTATTTACCAGTGCTTTTAATTTATATGCATATTCATTTGTTCGTCTATGTTCTTCCAAGTTAAAATCTAAATTTCCCAGCACAAATTTTGCAGAATACACGATATAATTTTCGGTGCATTTTCCGTTTGCTATATACATACATACCAATATGTATATATATGAACTTTCTAATGGAATCTGATCGGTTAAGAGATTGTTTAGGAGTTTCCACAAATTTAAGTCAATTTGGTTGTAGAATTTTATCATAACTATACATAATATAACATGTATGAGAGTTTTGTATGATATTTCATGGTTTGGGAGAAAAACACTTGTGCGATTGTCGTAAATGTTCAAAAGTATGATTTTGATTTGTGTATTTCTTTATTCATTGATAGATTTTTAGGTTAATACTCGAACTAACGTAAAATGGCCAAAAACATAAATGTAAAATCTCAAATCACTAATTAGACATATTTATAAGTAATCGGTCTTTATTTATTGAACGAATTAACAGCAATTTATATTAATTATAGAAAAATAATCCCATGATCCTCCACTGATCTGGAATCGAATCTATAGCACCTTTGTAAAAGTCCTAAAAATAAAATGTAGTAAAGTTAAAATCAGAGACTATGCGGTGTCGTTTATGGCGTAAAAGATCCTGGAATAAAGTACCGGTCTTTGTTTTATTTTTTTTTGTGATAAAATAACATATTTAAAAAATGGACACGTTACAAATAAATCACTGATTCTTCTATGTGAATGATATACAGACAGATTGAATTAATTTTAAAAAAATTCAACGAAATGGGTTTTGTACTACTGGTGTTATAGACTTTATATCTTACCAAATTGAACTTACGAAAAAGAAAAACATAAATATTTGAAATAACTCTAAAATGAAATAAGTAATTTTCTTTTATACAGCAACATGGTAGAACGGAAGTAATGTATAGATATATATATATATATATATACATTTTTTTTTAAGGAAATACAAACGTGCTTTCATGTAAAATTCTATTTAAAACAACATAATTTCTCAAGAGTAAATATAATTTACATACAAAACGAAATCGTTTAATAGACCAATTTTGAATTGAAATTTTTTATATTTATATATGGATACGATACGATTACATACGATATATATATACATACATATTTATATGTCGAAATTGGAAGGAAACTCAAAATTATAAATAAATTTAGCTAAAGCTTTATGGAAATTTTTCGTTAACCGTATATGTACATTGAATTGTATCCTGTGTATACATCACCCATACATACATACATTTGTATGCTTATGATACTCCTAAATGATATATCTACATCAGTTATACATATATTTAAACAGTTTAGTCTAAATTCTATTAAATCGAAATAAATTACATGAAAATATATTTATGTCCATTTAAATTAATGTTAACTACTCCTTATACCTTAAAAAAATGTTCTCAAATTCAAATGTATAGCTCCAGACATTGCTCTGCCTGCCATAATTGAATTTTTACTATTTCCAGAGTGAATAAAGAGATAAAAATGTCTGAGAGTAGCAATTCCAATTATATTTTAAATCTGTCAATACCTCCCACTTTTTTATCTTACAATAGTGTAGTTATATATTTCGGAATTGATTTACGAATTTTATCTACGAGCCAATAAATTACCGATAATTCATTAAGAGTTTCGTTTTTCGTTTTTGTTTAGGATTTTCTTATTTCATTGACATCTCAGTTAATTTTAATTTAATTCGATACTTACACGTAGGTAAAGGTACAAACGATAAGATTGTACTTTTCTGTTGATGACGGTGGTATAAGTTACTTTCGAAAGGTAATAAAACTGAAAAGAAATAATGACATTTGACTTCTCTGAGAGGTAATTGTGCATGCAAAAATTGGGTACAATTGTTTGGTTACAATTTTTGTATTTTTATAATTATGGGGATGGTATGGAATTTATTTTAATATTTTTTTAAAATCTCTGTATTGTACTGTTTTTCTTCAATTCAATCACTATACAAAATAAATATGGAATACATCCGATATAGGAATAAAGGCGGAATTATGGATGGGTGATTTTTTTTTTAATACTAATGTCTACAATATATAAAATATTGCCGGCATTTTTGGTGTTATTGATTACAAATTATTTGTGTATCCTGCTGTATTTATCTCCCGTGTTGAATTGTAGCCGGAAATAAATTTTCTTGGAAAATGAATAGTGTTAGAATTAAATGTTATTAAACAATATGTATGTAGCAGCACAAAAGTACAAACAAATTATTACCACACCCAAATTTCAAATATTAATTCTGAATTTATTTTTCGTCAAAAACATTACCTAAATTTAATTCACCAATGTAAAAAAAAAAGAAAGAAAATATTTTCCCATGTAAAGAAAGAAAATTTTCAGACGAGAGGAAAATGTTTTCTAATATTTTTAATTAAAAAAAATCTTCAAAATAAAAATAAACACAATTCTCACAGAATAACACCAAGAATTTGTTATTGCTTGGTTGTAAGTAAAAGAATGTTATTTATTTCTTTCAAAGAATGAATTTCAAGATAATACCACAGATTGGAAAAAGAACACCTTCGTTTATTATAAAACTTTTATATTTATTAATCTCTAGAGCTTTGTTAGGACTACCCACAGTGTTGTTATTATATATATAAGTAAATAGATAAAACTTCATAAATATAGCCGTTGGTATTTCCAGCTTGTTAGATTTTTCTGTATGGCCGAATATTATAAAATAATAATAAAAATCTTTTCACTTAAAAAAAAAAACTGATTTTACTGCACCAATACTACTAACTACTACTACTACTACTTCTATGTAGAATGTTAAATATAAAATACAATGAAAGTAATTTCTGGAGTGGCTTGGCTTGTGAGAATTATTGATCAAATTATTGTAGGATTATTTGAAAAAAAAAAAAAAAAAAAAAAAATTTTAATGTTCGACAAACATTCTGGAGATAATTTTGAACTTTCTTAATATTAAAGATATATGCTTTTGAAACTTCGTGTTTTTATATTATTTTAAATTTGCAGCATTCTCTATAGAGCATATCTCTTTAAGGTCGATACATTTTGAACTTTTTAATAGTCCCACGATAGTTGGATCAATAATTGTCACACGAACCGTCATTGAATTTCTAGTCGAAATAGAATTTCAAAATACATTAAAATTCATTAATACGATGCATGTTTCTTTTTTTTTGTTTTGAATAAGTTATAATGCTGAATAAATGAAAATAATGTGGTTTTCCGTGGGAAATTTTGTTGTAACAATTTTATCAAATAACATAAACAGATACATCCATTAACTGCATTTAGCAGTTTAAGCTATAGAATTTAAACTTTTTCCAAACATTATGCTAACCAGCATGTTAAACGCAGTAAGATTGAACAGGCAAATTAGTAAACACAGTCATAAACACGATAAAATCTAAATCATGTTAATTCATGTAGTTCAATTTCGGTTATTTAAAGAGATTTTTGGTGCAAAATGAATTGTACATAATAATATATGTACATATGTATATGTAGCTAAATATTTGATCAACAATTAGAATAAACACAGTTGCGTTTATTATATTTAAATTAATTTAAATTGCGGTATAAAATTAATTAAGAATTATACCATAAGGCAATATTTAGTATGTGCTCGTATTGAAAAATACATCCCAACTCCGTTTAGATAAATCTTTTTCCCAATACGGAAAATTTATCATTTAAATAAAAAAAAATAATGGCGATCAATTGTTAGATATCGAGATAAATAGTTGACGTCAATTTTTTTTTCAACAAATTGTCACCAATCAATTGGTATCGATTATTTGTTCCCGATAATTATTTGTGGTAAATTATTGGCAATAAATTGTCCAAAAACCTCTTTTTTCCTAAACATTTTATTTGGTTGCTTTAAAAAATAATAATTCCGAGCATGAATCCTAAACTTAAGTAACCCATAACAGACATGCTAAAATAAGTATCATAACCATTTTTAACACTGCCAAAAAAAAACCATTATTTCTGGACAATAGCAGGCATTTTTGCTGTAATTATAGAAATATCAACATCCGCAATTACAGTACTAGAACACAATTATAAGATATTAGAACACCCTTAACTTAAATTTATCGACTGTAAAGAAATTCTTTTTTTTTTTTTTTACTCAAACATAAAAATTTTCCAGGTCATTAAACATATTCCTTATAAAATATAAATTAGAATTATTGCGAATTTTTCTCAAGGAGTACAATACTTAAAAATATTATTTTCTGTTTAACTTAATTTTATCTTGTTCATTGACCTATATTATTGTTGCAAGGGTTTGATAATATATATTTTTAATTTATTGCTTTTATCTTAGGTATATAAGGACTTGTATGTACTCTACAGTACAGAGTTTTTCAATAGTGAAAAATCTAGGTGTAG
Organism: Platyura marginata; assembly: GCA_026745375.1. Taxonomy (NCBI): domain Eukaryota; kingdom Metazoa; phylum Arthropoda; class Insecta; order Diptera; family Keroplatidae; genus Platyura; species Platyura marginata. Next base: position 15,515 of record JANSTT010021761.1, on the reverse strand, counting down.
ATATAGATTATAGAATATATAGGCACTATAAAATAATAATTTTAAGGTTGGCCGAACTTATGATAGATGTAATTCTATACGGGGAAAATTTAATTAAAATGTAACATTTAATAAATAATGACTTTTATTTTGGAAACAGAACAAAAATAAGACACAATAATGGATGACTCAAGCTTAATCCACCTTTTATCTACACTCAAATAAATTTTTGAAAATTCTTATATAGAGTAAAATTTCATTTTAATAATTTTTTTTAAACCATAAAGAAAGAATAAAGAAAAAAACCGACCAAATGGCAGCCTTTGAAGCAAAAGAACACAGTATTCATTGTTGATTTGGACCTTAGACCGGATAATTTGATTGCACTTAATATTAGCATGATGGCAAAGTTTCAAATTTCGATAAAATAGCGAGCATTTGAAAGGTTTTTGGAAAAGAACAGTTAAAATGTTTCTCTCTACAAAGAGAAATTATCATGTCAATTGAGATAATTTGTCTGGAGTTTTATATAGTGGACCCAATTAGACAAACATTAACAAATAAATTAAATTTTTACTTAATTTACATAAATTTCACATGCAATAACAGTGGAAATGAATGAGATATTAATATTTCGTCAGGTAAGTATATTAACAGAGTTGAAAGTTAGTTTATTTGCCTTGTTTTACATTTTTTTTTATTTAGTACTATAACCGAATGATTATGAATACAAACTAAATTTTGATTTTTGATCTATAATAAGTATTTCAAGAGTTTTGGATTTCCAAGAGTAGGTTATTAATATTATGAAAAAAAAAGATATTATTCATAATTTAAATTCTTATAAACTGTATAACCCAAGCCAAACTGTGAATATAAACAAATAACAATTTACATTAAGTATGCATGACTGGACACAAAAGAAAATAAGAAGAAAACTCTAACCAAAATGCATACAATGCAATATTAAAAAAAAATTCCAAATCGGATCCGCCTTATTTGGCAAGTTATTTATAATCAAACTCAGTGGTTCACTGTACATATACACAGTCAAATATTTTTAGCAGCATTAACAATGCAGAGAAAATATTTCGTCCGTTTGCTAGCACATTTTCTCGAGAAAATATATATAAAAAAATTTCTTTTCGTGCTTATAACAAGTAGGGCATAAATTATATTTCCACCAAAAAATATAGAAGATTTTTCACATTTCTTTATGTTGTTAACAAATGGTCTTGCACAATGTACCATATGTTAAAAATATACATAGTTACTATAGTATAAGAAGAGATTTTATAAAATATGTAGTCCAGTAAAATATTAGTAATTTTAATTCAACTAACCTACAAATTTATGTTCGTGTCTGTAGTTACACCCGCACAGAATACAGATAAGATTTAGAAACCCGTGTTTTTTTGTTCCACAGGGAAATATTCTATTTAAATTATTTATGTTACGAGAGTTAATCATTACCGCTGATGATGAACCAAGAAGAAATCTTTAAGGAACTTCTACAAAATAAACCCAACTACATCAAGTCTACGGACATATAGATAAGATTTCAATTATAATTATTAATAAGCTCTCTCTATCTCTCTTTCGCTCTCTCAATCTACTAAAAAGGGTATTTGCTATAATTATACCGTAATATATATTCAGATCGTTTGGCCTCTTTTAAAAACTCAAAAAAGGTTTAAAACAATCTCTAAATATTTTACTTAAGTAATTATACAAAAAACAACAACAACAAAACTAATAACGATTTGGAGTAGTAATTCAAATAATGGATACTGTGAATCCAAACGAATAGTATAACTTGCTAGATCTAAGAGGAGACAGGTACAAAGGTCCATAATGTTGATGATGTCTTATTCATCTGGATGGGAGATTTTCTTTGTTAACCTTTGGCCATAAATTATTGTCTATAAAATAATTAAATATTGTGACTCCAGCTATGAGAATAATGAGAGACTAGCTCATTTACTATAGAAATTATAAATTTGCGATTTCTTAACATTTATTTACTGTGTGTAACTAACAATTTAAATAAGATTACCATAAATGAACCGCATACCACTTCTCACATTGAATCTGACTGCAATTTTTATTTAATTTACATAAATTACACTCTTAACATAGCATCAAAGATAATATACCATGTTTCTACACATACACAATTTAATCAAAATAATTTGGTAATTAAATTTAAATGTCCAATCAAGTAGCGATTCTAGCATACCATTAAAACTAGACCATTTCTCGGTAATGCTTTGAAACATTCAGCATCCATGCATTATTGAAATAGTTTTAATGAATTCTTCCTCAAGTTTTGTCGTCACTGATATTAAATCCAACAAAATTGTTGTATATATGTGAGACTGTTAGAGCTATAGAAAACTTATATATATATGACCATATTATGTAACTATTTGTGACGACAATTAAATTTAATTATTAATAATTAGTTTTAGTTGAATATTTCATTGCTCTATACTAAATATATATGTATATGTATGTATGTATAGAAAAAATGTTCAAAGTTTCAGTTTTGTGTGCTTTAAGCCAGCCAATTAAATTGGACTTTATTTAATACTGTTTGTTTTGTATGTAGTAATGTTGCATTATATAATAAAGTAGCTTTTAAATATTTACGAATTTATATACTGTAGGTACCCCCCCCCCCTCTCTTCTATATCAGAAAGGAATATACATATTTTGAAACGATGGAATGGAGTACGACTTAGTGATGGAAATTTACGTGCTAAGTATTATGTTCTACTTTTTTGATGAAGACAATACATTGGGGCAACTTAAATACATGTAGATAATGGCGATGAAAATATCACATCTATAATGGATGTAAAACTAGAAGAGCAATTTAAACGGAAAAAAACTAGATAGTAGCAGAATGGAAGCTGTCACACACACACATACTAATACAGTTGTTGGCATCTGTGACCAATGTCTATACATATTTTCTTATTAGAGTATTATAAGAGTTGATCTCTTATATAGTTATTATAAGAGACATACTCTTATTAGGTAATTTGATGGAGAGTGACTCTTTAGAAGTGATTCTTAGAACGTTTTCTTTGTGATATCTACATACATATGTATAAGTGTTCGACCCTTCGAATCAAAGTTCCTTATAGGAAATTTTACACTTAGCGAAGACATATTAAAAGTAAAATTTAAAAATATTTATTGACGTTCATTCTCAACTCAACCCTGATATTTTTTTACTGACATACAGGTATATTATCATTTTTAAGTAGGTACATATATCCTATTTGAGCTTGTTTTTTATAATATACGACGTGCAGCTTATTTCAGAAATTGTCTCAATAATCCCAATATAACCATAAAAACCAGCTTTATATAATATCTCATGTCTTAAAAGTGTATCATCGTTGATAAGTTTTACCTTTGGTTTACTTTATTTATACATACATACATATAGATGTATATATATATATATATATATTTGGGACATAATATATAAATAGTAGTTGTTGCAATAAAACATTTTCAAATCCTAAAAGCAATATTTTACCTAAGATATTTCTTGCCTAAATCTTTAGATTTAGACTGTGCTTCTAATTCGCATGTAATGATAAATGAGAAATTGTGGATTAGGTATTTGGCTGTCGTATATATTACATACCTTTGCACTCTATCTATATATAGCTATCGCGAATTGTAGTAACAACAGTAGTAGGTAGGAAGCAGTGGCTTACATACAAAATTGGTGCAAGGGTGGGCATTTTAATTCGCTGAAAATTGGATAGATGAAAAGTATGGTGATAAATATTTGTATTTTTTTTTTCTTTAGATACCTACATATGACAAATTGTAGTTAGGTTTTTACCATATAAGGTTTTTTCATTATTTAGGCAAGCAAAGCAAGCAAAAAAAAAATGAAAAGTGCTTTGTTCTCAGATGCAATTATATATATAAATATTTTACAACATAAGAGTGAACTTAAAGGGTCTTAATAGTACTAAAGGGGATTGACACTTCAATTTTAGGTCTTATACAATTTCTTTTTATTACATATTAAAACTTTATGTCAAGCGAACAAAATAGTTCGTTAAGAGATAATAAAATAATTCTAATCAATTTGTACGCTAACAAGATAAAACGAATTAACGCAATATCATAATTATAAATGTGCTCACTTAAAATAATTAGAAACACAGCCTTTTCAGCCGCTAAATTTATATTTATTGTTATTATTCTCCTTTTGTTATTCATTTTATACCAATAATCCTTATATAGAAATGATTAAATTAAATGTTCTGAAATCCAATTTAATAAAATGAACTTTGCGTAACAATGGAATAAAAATAGCTATCGAATTTTTGCTATTCTATTGTGGGATTATTATTTGCTATTTGTAATCAGAATAGGTACCTTATATGCCTACATCCTCTATATGTACAGCGTCGATCAAACGTTATATAAATGTTATTCAATCCCGTGTAGATACCTACTAGCCTACTAGCCAATAAAACCCAAAACATCTCAATATTGTTAAACAATCTTATCTAGAATATTATATGGAAAGGTTATTTTTGGAATACATAATTCTATTTATCCAAATCGTTTAGATTTTACTTTAATCTCAGAGATTTTCTGTTAAAACAAAAGGACATATTTTTGTTAAACCAATTGACGTTTTTCTATGTTTACCGAATGAAATTTAAATGTCACGAACTTTGTGCACATCAAAAAGGTTCCAAAAACAAATGATTGATGTTAAAATAATCTACATATGTACAGTGTAAAATTTTACATTGACGTCCCTTTTATTCCTGTCACTACGTAGCTGTTACGGTACATAACTGACAACCGGATATATCATCTGTTATATTTTCATTTATTTCACAATTTATTAATGTACGGTAAAACGTAAATAAGGTATGTAGGAGGAGGAGAGTTGTTGATTTAGGAATAAAAAAAAACAAATTTAAACTCAGTTTATTTTGCAATAACTCAAAAGAAAAAGCTTCCGGTAGGTATAAGTCTAGATAATTCTGTAAATTTTTTTTCCTATTATTACAAATTATTTAAATGCATTTTAAGGTATATGATACAGTGATTGACACCTACATGTTAATATTTTACACATTTTTTTTTAATCAAAGTGGTTACCTTTCTAATGAAATTGTAGGGTTTTTTATCGTAAAACAGAAAATTCCTTCTAAAGAAAAATATAAGTTTGACAGTTTACTGTATGAAAAATGTCGACAAATATGGAGTAAAAACATAAATCTACATCATATGAATACAACACTCTCAAACGAAAAAAAGCGGTTTAAGATTCGCGATATACTATCAACGCGCGCTTTTCGCTAACTAGACTGGTAAACCAAATGTTTGGTACAAATATTGATTTCTTAGACATTTCTTCGAATAAAAAGAATCTTTATACTGGAATTTATTTAAATTTTTTCCCAAATAACTGAGATCTGAACAAATAAATGATGGGGAACTTCCAAAAACAAAAAAACAGTGAAGACCTTTCAACTATATGAACTTTGCTAATAGCATAAAAGTCGAACTAGCAATAATTGTAAATAATGAATTGATTCATATACTATACATACAAACATTTGTGGATTATGTTCAGATGTATCCTAAACGAAACATTTATAATGGAAGTGTTTTACTAGTGATTACTATTTGTTTAGTATATTTACACAAACAACAATGAAAATCACATACATATATACAGCTAGAAAAAAAAGGAGATTTTCTGATAAAACAATCTGTATAACAAATACAATAAAATAACATACACAGAACACGAGAGTGGTTAGAAATATTCTCGAGATCAAATTGAATTGAATCCATTCTTTAAGATGTTTAAATAAATATTTTCATCATTGTGAAAATATACCATATTTGGGTCACTATTCCATTTAGAAGTAAATAACATGGTTTCATCTTCCTTTCCCAACCATTTTCCATGACATCTTGAATAATATGTATAATGTAAATGGGGAATAATATATGAAAACGGATATCAGTTAGTGGTTTCCCAGCCAAGTTGACATATGGTGGTTGTACACTTGTACAATTGAATCGAATTGATAAACTACATTATTGTCCAGAAATAGACTTGCCATTGTCTACATTAGGCTATAGATACCATCAGATTCCTTTAACAAATTAAATTTCTGAACTATATACATTCTACATACATACGTACATATATATATATATATATATAAAGATGCAAGAAAAGAATAGTATTCAAAATTGAAAGGTTAACTGACAATGGTCTTTGTTGGATTTTGTCAGAATGTCAGAAATATTTTGCTAATGGTTTTTTTTAGTATGTAGTAACATTAAATAGCACTGTTATTTCAAGAAGATGACTTGGCTACGATATTATCAGGAGAATTTAGTGATGTTTAATTGGCATACATTTTTTTTTTTTGTAGAAAGATTTCGATTAAAATCTTCAAATTTTCTTATCTGATTCAACATATCCAAAAAATTATTCCTTTCTTTTTGATCTTAAGTAGAGGAATTTATAGAAGTCATATAATTAAAAAAGTAGATTTATGAAATATGATTTTTTTTATATATATATGTATGTACATACTTAGATAAGATAAACGACTTAAAACGCAACAAAAAATAAGAGGGAAAAGAAAGAGTGAAACATCAACAACCAAACTGATTACTCATAGTCCATGCTAAGTGTAATCGATCATTTTACTAAGAAACCATACAAATGTTGAACATAATATGTCATTCATTCAGTCTGTTCATCAAGAAACCATACAAATATTCAACATAATGTCATTAATTTTGTCTGTTCATCAAGAAACCATACAAATGTTATAAAAATATTCAATATCCACAGTTTGACAAAATTGTCCTAGGATGAAAGAGAAAGTACTAATTTATAATCATTGACTCAGGTATTGATTCTGAAGTTATGATTTTAATTTCAAAGTTAACATAAAGGAGTCTAATAAATTTAAAATAAAACCAATTTGCAAATTTATTTGTATACCTATTGTCATATATTGATGCCAACAAAGTAATTTAAAAATATCAATAGAAAATTTCTATCATTTTTAGCATAGCAGAAAATTAATATTATTTTATAAAAGTTTTATAAAACACATTTTCATTTTCCCATACAAACTCTCGGAAAAAAAGAAAAGAAAAAACTTTCATTTCGTTATTCAGTACATTCTTCTAACAATAAAACACTACTAGAATTCTATGGAAGTCATACATACATATATGAAGTACACAATATAAATCAAAATGAGTACCTACGTTGAAAATAAATAAATATGTATAACTATTATAAACATTCCTACCCAACTTCCATTAATTAATGCAGTGAAAAGTGAAGCTCCAAAATATAAGTTTAATTGCGAAATATTCTACTATGTATGTTCATTTTTCTTATATCTAAATTAAACGAAACATTTTATGAAAATATCCTTTAGCATCTTTATTGCGATATTCTATTTCCTGTACCCATCCATTACAGAACTTTCATTAAAGTTCTTTTGAACATTTATTATTTATTTAGGACATGAATCATTTTGCAAAAAATTGTTGTTATCAGGTCTTTTGAAAAACGATTTTTGAATAAATAAATGTTTTAGGTCGTCTTTTAAAAAGAATTTTTCTTTTTATAAAAAGAGATAGTAAAAATGCACTTTTTTTTCGAAGCGAAAAATCATACTTATACTTAGTCCACTTTCACATTACCTATATATGTACATACATGTGTGTGTTGATACCTCGTTACGGATGAGTAGTTAGACTGGACAATTTTTTTTTTTTTGTGAACATGGTATAGTTTCAAATAGACGGGGATATGTGCCATTTTGCTGTAAATATATTTAGTTTCCTGATTGAACGCTTAAAGCACATTGGAACGCGTTATGTTGCAATAATTCTGCTGATAAATAACAGAGCACAATTACGATTTTAAAATTTACGGTTGAAGTCATCAAAATTTAATCTTGGAAAATTCCTTTTTTTTTGTTGTGAGTGTGTGTGTGTGTGTGGAAAATTTGAATGAAAAATGTACATAAATGTAATGCATAAAAGGTAAATTCGATTTTCATAAACAGACATATTCTGTAGGTACGCATGAAGACATTGACAAAAACCAATAACACCGCAATCTATTGTGATTCACTTCAGTGACAATAAGCGATAGGAATTTGACAAAATGAGCTGTCAGAACGACGACAAGCAACGTGATAGGATGCAACGAGTTTCGTTTATTCAGCGTTGATGTAATGAAATTGTTAAAATCACAGGCAAAATATTTTATTAAAAAGAAAAAAGCTCACAAAATGGATCCACTTAAGTGACTTGAATTCAATTGAAGGATCAAAAATAAAAACTATTAATACTTGCTTATGAATATTGCCATAGGTACGTTTACCGTGTCTTCTGAAAATAATGAAGCTTCATTAAATCCAAATGGATCTGGAGGGTCTCGTAAATTTCCAACGGGTAGGGTGTATAAACAAAAATATTATGAAAACATAAAATTACAAAACTAATGATATATTAAACAATATTATTAAACCTTCTTAGCTGATAAATGCGGTAACGAAACTATAAAAAACTATAAGTGCACTCCTCTTTAAGCTCATATTATATGTATAATATGATAGCTTCTAGGCAAATGTGAAAAGCTATAAAGACCATTCCCATAATAAATTTATTTATGGCACTCCTCTCATATATTATATCATGAATAACAACCGGAAGCTTATCAGAGGGGATGCTTAAGAAGTGCTTTTTCTCTGTTTCTGGAAATAAATTGTGTCATGTTGGTGTTTTTACATGACTCATTTCAATAATTTGAAGGCGCTTTAAGGCGTTTGTTAGATGAGAGAACTGATAATTTTCCCTATTTTAGTCGTTTGTTTAAGGACAAGGGCTATAAAACATTGTGAGGATTTTATGCAAAACTATAGTATAAGCTTTTTTTATTGTTTTGAAAACTAAAGGCGTGATGATGAAAACAGTGGCAAAACATTTTTTTTTTTTTAAATTATTGTAAAATGTTGAGATGTTGAGATGTTTCTTTCTTTGAATTTATCAAAGATAAATATGAATTTTCCGATAGTACACAACACACAGCGTATCTTAAAAGTATGTATACGGTTTTTATTCGAAAATTCGTTTAAATACAGGATTACATTAAATATGGTGGTTATGTTGAAGAAACATTCATCATGTTCTGATTATCGTCCTAAGCATTATTCATATCAAATGAAACTCATGGTTTGAATATTAAATATTCGATTTTTTTTTTTTCGAATATTAAGAGACATCCTGCTGAAATGCCTTTTTCCATTCAAATAAAATCCAACGAAAACCTATTTCCGTCGATTTTTATGTTTCTCTATAGAGCAAATAATGTGGCAAATGAAAGCAAAGAAAAAAAAAATCTTAAGAAGGATATATGTAGGAAGGTAGGTGTATTTATGTAAATAAAATGTAGTTATTTTTATACATTATGTATAAACGCCTGAGTTATAAGGATCTTTGTTTTTTTTTTTTGGAAAAAATATCACATTTCGCCATCATATTCACACACTTTCTTACATATGTCTGTATACATAATTGAAAGGTTTCCAAGACAAAAGTTACAGGGAAAAATACCCTCAATAATTGGATATTGATGAATGATGATACCAAAGTGGTAATATCTAAAAAAAAAAAAAAAAAAAAAAATTCAACCAAAATATGATATCCTATTACACTCAGAACTCAGTAGCAAAAAGGACATTACAATAAATATCTATTTATACGTACGTCCCTACTACATGTGTAAGACTTTTATGTGAAAATGTTGCAGAAAATATGATTATGGCCGAATAGATCTAGTTATACTGGCGTATCACCCCGCCCATAAGTCCAAAAAAAATTATATTATAAATTGTAGAAAAATAACTTAAAATATTGTAATATTTGGAAATTAAATTTCTAACTATGAATGAAAACCTAATTTGGCATAGTAAAAAGCAATCAATTCATAGGAAAACAAAACAATCCACCATCGAAAAAAAAGCCCTAGGTCTTGTGGGAGACCAAAAAAAATAATCATAATTTAGAAAATGAAAATATTTTTTTTCGAATAGAAGACCCATCTGAATAGATTGTCTAGTCTATGCCTAGAAGTACAGAGTTTTGCGAAAGGGATCACAACATCATTAACCACTATCCCATTATAGCATTTAGAAAGACAAAGAACTATATTTTAAGATTTTTATCCTTTTGAAGTATTTTTCTCTCTTTTTTTTATGTTTCACTTCTTTAGTTGGCTCTACTTAGGCATTATTAGCTTACAGTCCCTTTTTGTTCTATATCTCTAGTTTATTTGTTTATCGTCATATATAAATGCTAATGAATGATAAATAATAATTAGGATGAAGACAACATCCAGATTTTTTGTATCACGTCACTTGAAAGCTTCAAGATAAGAAATTCTATTGTTGTCTAGCTAACCTAACCTACTGTAAGTTAATAATGGTTTCATTTCCCATGCTGTTTGTAGTCAAAAACACGTTTTATCTCTTTAATTTCCGTTTAATTGTTTTATGACCTTATATTCACCCAACCTACACATAATATCGACGATACATCTATTCCTTGGAGTTAGACTTAGAAGGTAACCAAACAGGTGAATTGTGTTGGTGCAACGTTAAATCGATATTTATTATCATAAATCATGAGCATATAACATTTTTCATAGTTCAAAACAAACACTGAATACTAATACTTAAGAAGTATTGTATTTTATGAGCTGAAGTAGCTTAAAGCTGCTTTTTCTCTTTCTCTCTCTCCATCTCCCTCTATCTGTGCGTTCATTAAATTGCGTAACACTACGTACGTGCCCAAAAGTAAAGCATATTTGAAGGGTTGATCTTGATAACAAAAACAAAAGTGAACAGTCATGATGCCCATTTACAAGAACACTTCGTAGATTATGTTACTTTATTGTAAGACGAAAATTACTTCTCCACTTATACATTGGAATATTAAGTTAAGAAAAAAAAAAAAAAAAAAAAAAACGGAGGAAAGAAAAAACCTTGAAACTTTCTTCTAAAAGACCAACATCATCATGGTATTTTCAGCTACAATTCTGAAGAGGCAAAAACATTTTCGGTATTTAGTGCTAAAGTATTATTGAAATAATTTCGCAAATGTTATTTTGATGTTCACTCACAGTTTTGCCAGTTCAATTACAAAATAGTTTGAGGTTGTGTTTGTGGAATGTCATTGATATGTATTCTTATGTACAACAACAACAACAACAACAACAAACAAAAGCTAAAAATTCAATAATTCAATTATACTTATTATTAGAAAAATATTTAATAAGGTTGAAATTTCTATTTAGAAACTTTATAACATCAGATATGGTACTTAAAATTCTCTTAGAGAAAGTATAAAGTAATCTGGTAATTTTATTAAAGGTCTATTTTCGTTTAATATGGAAACTTTAGACATTTTTGTCTCCTCTCCACTTCACGGATAATCTTATGAAATTATGATACATTATACATATAATGTTCAGTAAAAGCTTTCATCATTCTATTACAGCATATTGAAATACACATTAATAAATGTGCCTATAAACGAGAGGATACCATAATTTTTATTTTATTCACATAAAAAAAAAAAAAAAAATAAATAAAGAAGAACAAGAAAAAATTATAAAAATAAATAAATAAATAATTGATCCTCAAATTTAAAACAGATATGACAGATCATGTAGATAGACTCCCAATTTTACTTTGCGGGAATTTAGTTTAAGTAAAAAAAAAAAAAAAACTTTTTTGTAGAAATAAATTATTAATTTGGTTCTAATAGTTCCAAAAATTTTCCTGAGTAAACTGACATTTTGACGAAGGCAATTTTTTCCCGTAGGTGACATTTTAATTTGTTCATATTTGATGAAAATTTTCCAAAGTTGTTGTAAAACATTTTACCCCTAATATTACTTGTATGACATAATTTTGTTTTGGTCTATTTTTCCAAATAAAGAATACTTGAAAAAAATCAGCGACATTTTTTTTTTCGATAATAAATTATCCAAGATTTCTATGCAAAAGAAAACCAAGATTTCCCCTTTTTTGCTTTCCGTAACTTTTCTAATAATATTCTTCAATATTATGACGAGGATTTCTTTTCAATCATGAAAAATTCTTAATTTTAATGAAATACTGGGTATTTTTAAAGGAATATGTGACCAATTGAGCCTTTACGGGGGGGGTAAATACTGAAAATGTATCTTCTATGTGTGTGGGGCACGAAAGTTCCAAAGTGGCAAAATACATACATCAAAGTGTTCCTTAGCGAACGCAGAATTGTCTCCTTTGTATTAAAGACATTCTAGTGACATTCAATATCATTAAATACCTACTCTTTAAGTTCTTTCGCTAGGTAAAACCAAACCAAAAGAATTAAAGCTTTAAAGCACTCGCTCATTATAAGGACTGATGGCCAAGAATGCGGTTAATTGCACAATTTTCCAAATAACTATTTTTTACCATATCACATTTATGTTAAGCGCCAAGGTATTTATTTCTTAGCGAAAAACATTTCAAAATTAATACCAAGCTTACCCATGTCATTATTTGTTATGGCGACAACAAAACCACAAACATTTTCAAAATTAAAATTACAAATTAATTAAAAATCACAGAACAAAAATAGTTCTAATTTAATTCTGAATCCTCTGCAAGTCAAATTATCAAAGCTGACTTTAAATCGAGCGTAATAAACAAATTACATAAATTGTAATAATTACCCTTGGGGAATTCAAATTACTCAAAAAACAGTTTTCTTAAAATTGAAAGCTTCAATGTCTCTCGTATACAATACACACCAAGCAAATATAGCAATACGTTTTTCCATCTAAATTCCACTTAATTAGTATGCAAAATCCAAGCCGAAAATATATTATTATCGTACAACATGAGAATGTTTTGGAATTCTAATTTTCGAGAAATAAAGAAAATACGAAAAATCTGATTTTTAAGCTTTTTCGGTTTTTTTTTGTGTGCTTTCTTTTTTTTAATTTTAATTGCAATCTGAATCGCGTTTGTTTTTATTGTCGCTGTGACAATTTGTTTTTGTATAATTTTTTTATTTTTTTTTTAAACTCACTCAAACAGCGTCTCTGACCTATATTATTATTTTGTCTGGTGAGAGATGAAAAATTCTATGCGAAAATAGTTAAAAACATTATAAAGCCGAAACCAAATTCATTCCCTGAGGAAATAATTCCGTCAAGTAAAAAAAAAAAAAACGATTCTTTAAATATTTTATTTGGCGTCGGTTGTCGCGTCCTTTTATACTTGGCGTTAATTTTCCGCTTGTTTGTTTACCCAAGGAAAAAAAAATTATTTGATTTAGTAGGTGTCATTGTATTAAATCTAAATCACTTCGTTGCTGATTTTAATACAAAAAAAAAAAAAGGAAAAAAGGGAAACAATATAAATTGAGGCGCAATTATTCTTATCATCTAATGTAGTATATGTATCTATGTTTATCTAGCAATTTATCTATTTTTACCGGCTAGTATATATTTCCTGGAAAATTGTTTGGAAAATAAAGCATAACAAAAAAATAAAAAAACAATTCACCAAATGGATTTGCTTGAAAGAGAAATGGCGTGTCAGAAAACATTTTCAATTGCACTTTAAAATAAATAGTTTTTTGCCACATCGTTACTATACTTTTATACCTTTTATAAAATATGTGGAGGAAGCAACCTACCTGAAAACATTAAATTTTCTCTAGAATTTTCCCAATTGCTTTGTTTGTGCTAGTTTTCCGGAACCGGCATTTATCCGGTGATTTTGATAAAGTTATTTTTCTCATTATAAAACGGAGCGCACACACACAGTGGTAGTTCGTAATTAGAAAATTACATTGTAGATGTGGGATTATAGTAAATTTTCAAATTACTGCTTCTACTCAAATTCCTGTAATTTATATCGTGAATAATTTGGGATCGGACACAACTTTCTCTATTATGTTTACAGTGGAATGAGTAATTCTATAGAGATTTTTACAAATGCTGATATGATTTTTCAGCAAATTCGAAATGTTGAAAAAACATAAGAACATCAATTTTAAACCATAATTAACAAATCCCATTAATGCTTTTTAATTGCTTAATGGTTTTTTTTCCATCAACTAACTAGAATTCAAATATTTTCGAATTACAGTAAATAGATACGGAAATAATTAGATTTTGAATTGTAGTTGTGAAAGCGATCATTTGACACATTATCCCGTGCCCCTTAATGCCCTTAAATATTGACATTTTTTTTTTATCACTGTAGTTAACAATTTTAGGTTCAAGTTATCAAAGCTGCACACATTTTTAACAAATATCTTTTCATAAATATCTTACGAAATCCATTTAAGGAACAATTTATAGTAAAGCAATTTTTCGTAAAAAATATTCATCGCGAAATTGCTAATAGCAGCAAAACGCTTCAAGATAAATTGTGCAAGTGTGCATACAATAAATTATTTGCATCATCAAGAAAAAATCATGCACAATAGGTATGTTCAAATTTAAATAATACCTTTTTAAAATATTTTGATATCGCCTAATTAGAATTGTTTACTAAATCTGTATAAATATGTACCATGTGGATGAATTGTATGTCCTTTTTAAATATGTAGCAAAAAATTCGTTCATTGAAATGCAACTTACCTGGAAAAAAAGAGAGAAAAAAATTGATTAATCATTTTTTGTCTGTCGATATAGAAAATTTGTTGTATAGAAAAATAAACAAAAGTAAAATTTAAAAAAGGTCCTTACAAAAAAAAAAAATTAATAACAAATCAGAAATAAAGTTTGATTTTATGGAAACTAATTCGTTGATCCTAAAAACACGATCACTAGGAAAGTAGGGGTATTGTGTAGTCGTATAGCGAAAGTGGGAGTAAATATCTGACTAGATGTGATAAGACATATAGAGATAGAAAAAAAACTTGATTGCAATATGTCCTACACTACCAGCGTGATCGTGTTTCGATGGGCAAAGATAAATTTTAATTAAATTAGGTTTTTTTTTTTTTAATTTTTATGGACCATATATAAATACGAGCTTTAACAGAAGTCGGAAGCTTTTCCAAATAGCGATTAATTTTTGATATTTTTAAATTCTTTTATTAAACTAAATTATTATTATGTTTTTGATTAAATATTTTAAATTAAGGTATGAAAAAATGCTCCCTGAGCTCGAACTCATGTCATCTCCCAATAATCAGTTTGGTATTCGCATCGTCAGGATTCATTTTTTCTCTTTATAATAAAAAAAAAAAAGCTTAATTATTATATTTTCGTAATTTTATAATTTTATAGGTCACACATTTAATTAAGTTCTGTGTACAATTAAAATAATTTCATCTTGCCATATATGTTTAATTTCAACACAAACAAAACTTAAACACAAAATTTAACTTCTACAAGAAGATTTCTTTGCCTTAAAATATATATGTAC